>OY804592.1:35795176-35872676 GCA_963680895.1 Fragum sueziense
CTGCTATGGTCATATCGCAACAGATGGAGCACCTAACCATGGGTTTCTAGTATTTCTCTCTGCAGTACCACTGCAATATCCAAACCAAGCCTCCAGCTGCTGTCTCACATAGATGATTCACATCCATTAAGGAGAGACAAATGACTTTTGTCACATGTCAGAATGGATACTGGCCCCGCCGGTGTTTGAATTTGCAACCCCTGGATAGACAGACCCGATGTTACCGACTGAGCTGTCGGGTCTCGGCCCAATCACAGTTGAAGCTCAAAACAATCGACTTTGCATTGAGAGTGAGATTTTGGCTCCCACCAAATCACCTTTTCTCACAATTCTTCATGTGCATATACAAGCAAGACTAGATCAAACAAGATGTGTTTGTGAAACATAAATGCCCCTGAAATGGCCAATGTTTTCGGATGGACAGAATGATTGACAGACAGACTGATGAACAAACAGACAGACAAAAGTGACAATTTCAATACAGGGAAATAAAAATGACATTATCGCTCAATATTTCAAAATTGAAATGTGTATTTCATGAAGAAAAATATTGAAAGTTCAATTGAAGCCATGAATGCCCTTTTCAATGTGTAAATGCTATAAACTTGATTGGTGCAGGTGATACAAGAAGCAGAAAACATAAATTGGCTAAAAGTCAGGGCTAGAATTTAATTTCCCTAAAAATTTGACTAGATCTAGCAAAATTTTGCAAGTGGCTTTTGAAACCACTAGCACAAAGATAAACTAACATGCAAGAAAACTGTCAAACATGATGAACAATCATAATATCACCATTACGCCACAAAGAAATGTGCATTTGCAATGAAATCTTATTTTCTCTTAATTCATTTCACTTGCAAAAAAATCTTGTTGCAAAAAAAAAATTGTTGCAGAAAAAGAACAATAGAAATTTTCATTTTTGACTAGCAAATTGACAGTATGCTAGTTGAAATTCAACTCTGATCTATATAGTGGTAAACATGATTGTGCTCCTATGTCACTTTAAAATTTGATTTAGCAACAATTTACAAGTAGCTTTTTTCCTCAAAAGCTCAAAAACAATACACTGTCATATTTACCTCTGGACAGTATTAACAGAATCCACATTTCAATGATGTTTTCATTTCTGAAAAGAAATTCAATAAAAACATAAGTTCAATCCATATTTACATATTGTTGACTTGCTACTCAACAAAAACCTCATAATTGCAGCTTGTTTTAAGCTGCAGTTACGAGGTTTTCGTTGAAAAGCAGTAATATCTTGCTTCTTTTGCTATATTTCCCAAGCAAATCCAAGAAATCTAGATGGTTCCAATTTGATTTTTTCATATAGTTGCAGATTAGAAAGTAATATCACACTTTCAGGATGAGAATTCTCTTTGACATGACTTGGAAATCTTGACTTAATTAAGTATTGAGGAAAATGGAGAATAATAATATATGCTGAACTGCAGCAGCATTTTCTTCTTTTAAATATTTTCCAAAACTTAATTTATGAAATGTTGTGACAAACAATGACACAAACAAACAATCAACAATAAACTGAATAATTGGGTCGTTTTATTTACTTGCTGATCAAAACCGAATCTTATGCTTTATCGCCCAATCCCAAACAAGGCCTTGTTTTGATGTCCCATTTAGATGTGATTTATAATTATTTGGGTTTATAGCCGTTTCAAGTGCTATGGCCATAGTGTGGTGGATGGAGCACCTAACCATGGATACCAGGTATTTCTCATACCGGTACTATCACAATTTCCAAACTGAGCCTTCAGCTGCTCTCTGACATAGAAGATTCCGACCCATTGGTGTGAGACAAATGACTTTAGTGACTGTCAAATGACAGAATGGATTATCATTCGGAGCTGGGGTTTGAAATCTTGACCCCTGGATTGACACAGACTCCGACGATACTGCCTGAGCTATCAGGGCTCAGCACATCCTATTTAGAAATGCTTTTGAAAATTATTGAGGCAAAATAACAAAATACTGATAAACATTTTACTCTTTTTCCTATATTATTTTCTGTGCTGTATTACAAGTACATACAAATCTTAATTGTATCAAAATCCAATATGAAATGATGATAATCTGTAGTGCTAAGCTTTCAAATTGGACTGATTAGCTCAGTCTGTAATATTGGCGTCTAACATGTTACAACCCAGGGGACACAGGTTCAAGCCCCGGCTCAGCCAATATAATTTCTGACATTTGACAAAAGTTGATTGACTCTATAGATTAACCAGAGCAACAAGTATGAGGGGGTGAATACATTCTAGATATTTTATCCTTAACCCCTGTGTTGTGGGTACTCATTTGTATGAATGTCAACGAGACCATTCTAATGAGTTCCCACGACACTTTTATCTTCCATTCTTGTGCACAAAATTATGCGTTTTGGCACAGTTTTAACTCAAATGACCCTCTAAAAATTATCAGCAGGGACATGAAGAAACAATGTGACAATAGGCATGACCCCCAGGGCATGTAATTTGATAGTCCTAGCTGGTTGCGACTGTTAAGGGTAGCAAATGTAAAATCATTCAAAGTCACTTTTCAAGGTACAGCATGGCATAAACAATAGAAATTACTTCATAATGTTTAAAACTACCTATATGTTACTGAAACATTGCTTTGTCTACTAAATTATGCCTTTGAAACATGTTTTCATTTCAACTGGCGAGCGAGTCGGCCATCTTGATTTTGTTCATGGCTGTTGGAAATTTGGTTTGATTTGAATAAAACAAGATAAAATTTTATTTCAAAATTATACTGAAGTGAAAAACAATTGATTTATCTTTCAATCCATGCCATTTTTAGATCAAAATTTCGATTTTAGACATAGTAGTTTGAGGGCTAAACATCGACGTTTTCCGCATGGCGGAAGTGCTATATACAAAATGGCGTATCTGATAAGACCGGACAATGAAATATGTCCGGGCTTATAGATAGGACTAGTAATTTGAAGACAATGGGGACATAATGACCCCCTCTAGCAAAAGTCAAGGGAAAACTCTGCTCAATATTCCATCAGGTACTGAATAAATAATAAGATTGTACATAATCATAAACATATGGTACAAAAATATGATACGAAATGGCCAAACCATACAACGAAAGTTAACTATGGTACGAAATGGTTTGGGTACGAAGAGTTTTCCTTTTATTAGACAACTTTTTGCTTACATGGAAAGAATGCTATGTCGTTCAGCAGCCTTTAAATAACGACATAATGAACAATCGATAAGAATATATACACGAAACAGTATATTTGCCTACCCGAAAACGGAAAAGGTAATCCGAGTTTTCTCTGATCAGATTCGAGATAAGCAGGACTTGTAAACAATTTTGATGCACCAAGTATTTTTCCTTTTCACGCAATGTTTTGCCTTCCATGTCTTTTTTTTTCACTTGCTCTCTTATCATAACTCAAAATGAGTTTATCGATAGTAGGCTTTCTTTGTTGACATTTTTTCCTAATATTTCATAATGGCGGCAGTTTTATCAAGGGAAAGAACTTTCCCAGGATCGAAGCATCAAGGGAGATAACCGCTGGAGACAAATAATTCCTTTATCACCGATACGTAACTTTTGGTAAACTAAAACATCCTTTTTCAGGTTTATAGGGGACCCAATCGATATGCGTCAGTGAATCAGTACTGATCGACACAGTCCAGACCCAAATAGCGGACATTATTAGCTCATATCACAATCGCCGGGAAAGGTCATAAACTGTAAGACTGTGTGAATAACTTCCTAACCACCGTATCTTTACACCAAAGATAATACATTTTAGCAAAACTTCCATATATTCAAGATTAACAAAATGTTTTCCAAATAATAACACCCTTTACTCAAGATTACCGATAATGGTCTGGAAGCCTAATGATAACAAAAACGAAAACTTTTCCCCCTTTTTAATATGGATGACGGAAAGCACGAGACCTAGAGTTGCATGTAGGCCTATATAATTCATAATAAGTTACGCACGTCATTTAAGAAATGCAATGACACAGTTACTAACTTCATGTATTACAGTTACGCACATCATGCGATTTTTTCGAGCTCTGATATTGGCCTACTAAATAAATATGTCAGAATAAAGAGAGTGTGACATTGTTAACACGGTTATTATTGACCAAGTTTGTCAAAAAATATATCAAATGCATTGACATAGTGCCTGAAATCGATGCTTGTAAAACTCAACTTTTTGTCCCTCCGCCATATTGGACGTGCGTAACTGCAGTTACGAACTTCAGGTTATACCCCGTGATGAGTACCGGTTTAAATAACAGTTGGCATTGTAAGTTTTTGGTAGTAGTATCAAATACACCTTATACATGGTGTGTGTACATATTTCATCAAGGGTGGAATTGATTAAGCGGTAACGCGCTGGACTTGTAACACTGGGGTCGCTGGTCCGAGGTCCCGTCTCCATCATCATGACCTGAGCAGTTGAGTGTCTCAACTGCTCAGGTCATAATTATGGAGACGGGACCTCGGACCAGCGACCCCTGCGTGAGTGGGACATACGACTCCATTCGATCCAATCTAAGTATCTTTCACCAATTTAAGTACAAGCTGATAATCTCGAAATGGACCACCGTGACAGTTGCGATACATATTAAGGTCCAGATCAGACTGTGCTTTAGTAAAGTCTGATTAGGATTCATAATGCTGTATCAATTAATTTTACCCTAGATTAGGAAGAAGCTATGAGAGAGAGAACAGCATGGATATTAAGCCATTACCACACAGTGACTTTTTTGACTCCCAACAAGAAACTGGCAATGGAAAACATTGTGAAAAATGAAGAAATTGCTTGTGACAAGCAATTTCTTCATTTACCACAATATTTTCTAAACAAAATGATTAGGAATGTGTTAATTTTTCGTTCATTTAATTGTCATCTGCAACATATTTGAATTTGGACAAGTTAAAATTTTGTCGTTTGGTAATGGGTTAATCAGATTACAAATGGGTGCAAGTTTATCTGAACCAGGTTGGTCTCAAAAGACTTTGTGGATGATTTTCCCAGATCTCAGCTAATATTTCGATGCTTTTCTACGAACACCTCGTATCTGCAGCTTAAAACAAGCTGCAGTTACGAGTTTTTCGTAGAAAAGCGACGAGTTATGATTTAGTCTTCTACAATCTGACTGAAACATTTCATTATATACTGAAAGTATTCCATCCATCTTTAGATGCCAAATACTTCGTGCTGTTTCGGGCGTCATCCGTGGCAACGGAAATTGACGATGATATCCCTCTTCAATGTACAGGTCTCATCCGTGACAACGGATATTAATGAGGGATACCCTGGTCAAATTATGTTGACACAGATGACGCCCAAAGTTGCACGAAGTGTAAGACGCTCAACTAACGGACTTTGCCGACGTTAGTTAGTTGTTCTGGGTTAAAATTGTTACACTATAGTTGTAGTTACGAGTTTTTTTTTCTAAATGAAAAATGACTGCATGCACGTATAGAAATATGGATAAAAAGAGCCTGCATAAGATCTTAAAATACATTAATGTTGTGGTTAAAATACAATTTGAATGTTGTGGTTACAGTCTCAAATGCATGCAAAGACACATATATATGAAGTTAAAACAATGCTAATTAGGACGGTTTAATTACAAAACATGAAAGAAAACCGTGTGAACAAAAGGCGGTTCCTCCAGTTATGATTTACGTCCTAACTGAATGAACCAAATGGGATCGGCTCGACCTTAATCAATCAATCAAAATAGAATATTGTGACAACAGAATTCAAACCCTTCACAACGAACAGTTCGTGTACCTGGGGTTATTTTGTTTACGCTTTTTGTCCATACATTCCCCAAAATCAACGCAATTTTAGACCGGACATAATACAAAATTGACACAAAGGACAAATTATCATAATTATGTTACTGAAAACAGAACGTGTACAATTTATTGCATAGAAATACTTGTCTGAAAAGCAAAATGTTGCTTTCCAGCATTGTCATTCTTTCTGACATGGGTGTCTAACCAAACAATCAACAGCGTAGTAAAGAATGAGTTTTTTTCCTGAAGTTATACGCAAAGTTCCTAATACTTAGCCAATCATGGTGACAATTAATTTTGTCTTGGCATTTTGGCAATGTACAAGCGCAATAGTAAAATATTAATTTACCATTGACCTTGAGACACAAAGATACATTTGCGATTTTAAGTAATGCAGGTTAGATGTTACGTGTATATAGACAAATATTGTTTTCCCCAAAAAAATCTTTGGAACGACGAGTCCAGAACGTGGCGCGTTGATCTATAGACATTAGGCCCTAGAGCAGAGAAGAAAATGCTGACGGCCATCATTTCAGTGGGTTACCTATATGCACTCAGCAGCAGCATCAAATAAAACAGACGTCAACAATAAGGCAATAAATTAAAGAAAGTCCTAAAACAACGTAATAAACCACAAAAATGACATTTTCGCCATGAAAATAGTCGCACCAAACTCCAGACTTGGTCCATAAACCCAATCTCATTACATAATCAGTAGGCCTAAATCGTTATCAAAGTTGATATTTTATTCGGTACAATTTAATTGTGACAGGTAACTGACGTTTATAGACGGATGAAAGTTACGGAGCATGCAGACGATAATAGTGCTCTGCCGTAAAACGTCAAACATGGTCCCCGGCTGCAGACTTTAACGACATTGCAACGCTTTATGACAAAATCCGAAATAGGTATATGAGATAATGAACGTTAATGGTCAGTTACGTCTACATTTGAGCTGGGAGGTGGTAGATGGGGCTTCATAATCTTTGTGAACACCACCGAACCAGAATTGTATATATGCCTGTCTATTCTGCAATCATCATATTTTAACTTTTAACAATTAAATGCAATCTTCACGTGTCTCTAAGAAACAAATGAAGACCTCAGTGTCCATAGTTGTCTGAAGTACCCAATAACATCCAATTTAGATTGGTCAATCAATATTTTGGTTGACAACGGAGAATAAATCTAGTGATTTTCTGCAAATTGCGTCCATTTTCTCGTCTTTTCAATCTGTGAAAGATTTTGTCGAATGGTCGTAAACGTCAAACACGACCTTAACACCATTTTGACACGTTTCGTCGTGTTCTTAATTAGGTTTATTACATTGTACAGTTATTGCATTTATTTAATGTCCATTGTTATCAAATTGGAATATGTTTAATTGCGACATTAATTTTCCGAATTTTTCTTTAGACATAATATTTACAGGTACAGGGATAGTTCGAAAGTAGACGCAAAATAGACATTCCCGTGTACCATACTGAAGGTTAATTCGAGTTTTCTCTGATGGAATTCGCTCTTTGATATGTTGATGGCGCTCATTTAATCCGAGTTTTCTCTGATGAAATTCGCTCTTTGATATGTTGATGTCGCTCATTTACAAGAGTGACATCAACATATCAAAGAACGAATTTCATCAGAGAAAACTCGGATTAACTGTAGGTGGACGTTCGTGTTTCGACTACGTAATTAGCAGAAATCAGACATAAGTGAAGACATCTTGACATCGAAGTTAACGACATCCTCTGTTCCTATATTAAATCTCTACTTAAAAACCCAGGAAGGAGTTTCCTTGAAAGATCCAAAAATCATGCAATCGAAAGGAAGTCTTAAAACGGAGGAAATGTTACATCCGTTGTTTTGAAGTCAAAGCTATCACCGCTTTTCTCCAAAAACTTCGTAACAAGAGGCGTGTTCTTTAGAGCGAGATTTTTTTTTAGATATCTTGCAATTTCTAAAGATATTTTAGGATAGAGCGTTCTTTCGACCAAGATTTTTAAGACGCTCAATGGGAGGCGCCATTACCATATACTTCGTGCGGAACCCTTCGGTCAACTCTGTACAAACAATATAAAAGAGATTTGACCGAATTCTTCCGAGCACTCCATAATTCATAAACCGCGGTGTATTGTATTGTTTTAGGTTATTTATCCTCGGTTGCCGGTTGCCCATATGACCGAGTAGTAGACTGGGCGTGCCCAGGAAGGAACTCCCTTCTTTTGACCTGTTTCCAGCTTTGAATGGTGGAGGAAGACCCCAAGTACCTGGGCACCTGGGTAGAACAACCGACGTTCCGCAAGCTAGCTGGATAGCTTCCTCACATGAAAGTTCATACGTCCCTGGCGGGATTCGAACCAACAGAGGTGAGGGGCAGGTGATCCTGAGTCAGCGACTCTAACCACTCGGCCACGGACGCCCCTCTAAACCGCGGTGTTCCGAATGCTCCATACTTTATACAAAAGACGTCGTGATGACGTCATTTGTATAAATATGGAGCATTCGGAACAGCTCGGTCAAAGTCTCGATCTTAATTTTAAGCGATTTATCCAAAACACCTTAAGAAATCTTGAAAAATCTCGCTCTAAAGAACGCGCCTCAGTTGTCGTTACAAGGATTTTGAAGAAAAGAGACCATATGTAAAACTGCGTCGAGATATGCGTAGTGCAAGCGGCAAAAGGTAACAGATTTTCCTTTGATTTGATTTTTTACAATTATTTCTTTTCTATTTCCACATCTGATATATGTATGTCGCTCGACACAAAGGATGAAGGTGCAATATATATTTCACAGTAAAGACCCAGTTGTCAATATGAATTTAGATAATTGTCTTGTAAAATTACGTAATGCATTAAAGATAAAAGAACTTTCTATTGACATGGTTGGTAAATATATTGTGCCGATTTTCGTTTTTGCCTATTTTCGAAATTCGGCAAATCCCTGCAGAAGTCATTTGCCTAATTTCGAAACTCGGCGAAATAGCTTATTTATAATTATTTTAAGGTATATCGGGCCATTTTCTGTGCAGAACTCATCTTCAAAATATCCGTTTTTAGGGAGGTATCACAGTTTGCACTTTCAAAATCATTTTAAGCACTTTTTATTCCAATAAAAGTTCGGTACCGAACAGCTTAGAAAGTTCCGTACCGAACAGAACATACGGAACATTCTTCTTCCGTTTGCGCGGAAGTTGATTCGTACCCTAAGCATTTCGTACCTTATCTTTTATCAGAGATATAGATAAACATTATATTATATGTCTCTGCTTTTATCAATTTGTTTACACGTTCAGCAGTACATCAAAATTATAGATAATATTGCCATTAAAATCATATTTACACTCGATTCCATTTATTTAAGTTGAAGTTCCACATTTTTTCGGAGCCTGAATTAGATCCATTGCTTTGGGCTTTCTAACCACCGAAATAAAATGGTTTCACAAAGTTAAATATCGGCATTTTAGAAATGATTCTTTTAAAGCAAACAGGATTCATTATGAAGCTTTTCATCTGCTAAATATATGTGATCTACCATAGATCTGCATACTTATGTTAATTAATTTGATATGTTCTAATTTCATTTAGACTTTTAAGATAACTAACTCAAAATAGTGAGCTGATTGTAAAACCATTTAAACAGGGGAAGCCCTTTTTGTGAAAAATACCATATTCAGCATTTTCCCTGCATTTTTCCCTGCTCAATAAGCTGTAGAGGCCAAACTGTATCTTTAAGGGCTGTCAAAACAGCCGAACAAGCCTCTCCTCCCTATAATGCTAGCCAGAACAAGCGACCGACCTTTCCGAACAAGCCAATCCGTCCCACCATGATGGCCAGAACAAGCGACCAACTCAGCCAAACAAGCCAATTCTTCCCATCGTGATGGCCAGAACAAGCAACCGACCTTTCCGAATGAGCCGATCCGTCCAACCATGCTGGCCAGAACAAGCGACTGACCTTTCCGATCAAGCCGATCCTTCCCACCATGCTGGCCAGAACAAGCGACCGACCTTTCCGAACAAGCCGATCCGCCCCACCGTGCTGGCCAGAACAAGCGACCGACCTTTTCGAACAAGCTGATCCGTCCCACCATGCTGGCCAGAACAAGCGACTGACCTTTCCGAACAAGCCGGTCTGTCCAACCATGCTGGCCAGAACAAGCGACCAACCTTTCCGAACAAGCCGGTCTGTCCCACCATGCTGGCCAGAACAAGCGACTGACCTTTCCGAACAAGCCGATCCGTCCCACCATGCTGGCCAGAACAAGCGACTGACCTTTCCCAAAAAGCCGATCCGTCCCACCATGCTGGCCAGAAAAGGCGACTGACCTTTCCGAACAAGCCGGTCATGCTGGCCAGAATAAGCGACCGATCTTTCCGAACAAGCCGATCCGTCCCACAGTGCTGGCCAGAACAAGCAACTGACCTTTCCGAACAAGCCAGTCTGTCCCACAATGCTGGCCAGAACAAGTGACTGACCTTTCCGAACAAGCCGATCCGTCCCACCGTGCTGGCCAGAACAAGCGACTGACCTTTCCCAACAAGCCGGTCTGTCCCACCATGCTGGCCAGAATAAGCGATCGACCTTTCCCAACAAGCCGATCCGTCCCACCGTGCTGGCCAGAACAAGTGACTGACCTTTCCGAATGAGCCGGTCTGTCCCACCATGCTGGCCAGAACAAGCGACCGAACAAGCCGATCCGTCCCACCGTGCTGGCCAGAACAAGCGACTGACCTTTCCGAACAAGCCGATCAGCCCACCATGATGGCCAGAACAAGCGACCAACTGAGCCGAACAAGCCAATCCTTCCCATTGTGCTGTCCAGAACAAGCGACCGATCTTTCCGAACAAGCCGATTTGTCCCACCATGCTGGCCAGAACAAGCGACTGACCTTTCCGAACAAGCCGGTCTGTCCCATCGTGCTGGCCAGAACAAGCGACCAACCTTTCCGAACAAGCCGATTTGTCCCACCATGCTGGCCAGAACAAGCGACTGACCTTTCCGAACAAGCCGGTCTGTCCCATCGTGCTGGCCAGAACAAGCGACCAACCTTTCCGAACAAGCCGATCCGTCCCACCATCATGGCCAGAACAAGCGACCAACTCAGCCGAACAAGCCAATCCTTCCCATCGTGCTGGCCAGAACAAGCGACCGATCTTTCCGAACAAGCCGATTCGTCCCACCATGCTGGCCAGAACAAGCGACTTACCTTTCCGAACAAGCCGGTCTGTCCCATCGTGCTGGCCAGAACAAGCGACCGACCTTTCCGAACAAGCCGATCCATCCCACCATGATGGCCAGAACAAGCAACCGACATTTTTTAACAAGCCGATCCTTCCCACCATGCTGGCCAGAATAAGCGACCGACTCAGCCGAACAAACCGATCTTTCCCACCATGCCCACCAGAAACAAGCGACCAACTTAGACAAACTAATTGATCCCCTCCCTCATGCTGGTCAGAACATGTGACCGACTCTACTTAACCAGACAATTTGTCCCACCATGCCGGTAAGGGTATAGGGTCTGTAACCGGAAATGCCTAGTCCTAGTGTAAATGACCAAAAAGGCCCAGTTCAAAAAGGCCCACTTTTTAAATTGATAAAAAATACCCAAAAAGTGTATATTGCATTTGAAATTAAATATGATTTATGATAGATTAATGATTGGTAAATTGATGATTTAATGCCCGGCTTAAATGCATTGGAACAATAATGATAATAAAATCAGAGCGAGAAATGGATCTTATACTATTACATGTATAATCTTTCTAATAAGTACGCATGCTTCCGCTTACAGTACGACCTCGCAACGTCATGATGACATCATTTATCCTGTGACCTAATTCTATCAGAAAATTCAGAAAAATTTTGCCGTAGGCCCTATTTCTTTCTCGCATGTGGATAAACATCAATACACCCGGAGACAGGTTTCGTTTAGGGAATGGCACTGTACTTTCGTTTTCGACTGAGACCCACAGATGAAGTTTTTAAATTCTGGTGTACACGTTTACAATGCAGTGGCGTATCCAATGGGTGGGGGAGTTTTCGAGGTTCAAAGGGAATCCCTCTCAGCGGCAGATCCAGACTTTGTAAGGGGGTTCGAAATTACAAAAAGGTTGTTCGTTCTCTTATTATTACAAAATTCTGACTGAATTTTTACATGAAATTGAAATAATTAGGATTCAGAGGAGGTTCGTTTGACTCCCGCACCCCCTCTGGATCTGCCACTGTCTCCGCAGCCTGATTGTTTTATTTCAATGCAGAAAGTCCGTCAAAATTGTGTAATACTTGGAAAACGAGCCTTTCTATCTGTAAATTCTAACCCAATCACAGAAATCCTTGATCCGCGGCAGCAACGAGTACGTAGGAAGCATAAAAATCAAAGTAAACCGTAAAATAATCATTATGGCGTTGTTCGATTCATTTCTAATAAATCGGCGAGGAAAAAAACGAGAATAAATCGACATGAATAGTTTCGCATGACACTGTCGCAGTAAACCGTAAATAATATCAATATTTCGGGCGTTATTTGATTCAATTATCAATAAATCGGCGAAAAACTCGACAGAAATAGTTCTGCATGACACACGGAACTTACTGAATCATAATTTCGAAAATGGATGCCCAGTTACGAAATTAGGCAAAGTTCCGTGCCCAATTTCGAAAATAGGCATGCCCAATTTCGAAATAAGGCAAAAAACTAAGATTAGGCACAACAAATACACGTGAAAAATGACAAAGGAAGAAAATGATCAAACTGGAACCGATGTCAACAATCTCCAACATCTGGTGTCAAGTTTTCCTTGTACATGTATGATTGAGTGATTGATCCTTTGTATCGAGGGATAGACTTGTGGAAACATTGATGATAAAGGAAAGAAAGCAATCAAATTTGAACCCATGCTAAATATCTACAACATCTGGCGTCACATTTTCCCTGTATGATCGAATGATTGATAATTTATGTCGAGGGATAGGCTTGCCGAAACATTGAACTGTCGGACCTTCCCGAACTTAAAACAAGGAGGAACATGCAACCCTAGTACATGTGTGTCTTTGTCATTCAATTCATGTATTTCGTCAAAGGATGTCATAGACAGTATTTTAGGATCGGTGTGTGATTTACTGCTTATTAATGCAGCGTTTTTATTTCAAGTTTGACTCCCCGAGTTAAAAACATATACATCTTAGGATATACGGCTGTCAAATGCTGACAGTCCCAGATGATATTGTGAACCAAAGTTCTACAGGAGTGATGACACGTTCAAAATTTCTCATTAAGCAATGGGTTTCGAGTCATAGAGCAACAAATAAAAGGGGACGAAGCCATTCTGAATTAGTTATTTGAACTTATTTCAAATACAAACCCTATGTTGTGGTATTCATTGGAATCGTCTCGACGAGACGATTTCAATGAGTACCCACAACATTGGGTTTAATAAACAATTACCGATCTTTTGCTTTTTAAAACGCATTAACCCCATCTTATATGTAGCTCTGGAGCGAACGACTATGGAACAGGGCTCATAATGGCATTTGGTTCTAACGTAAATTCTCTAGGGGGGGGGGGGGGGTCATGACCCCATAACACCCCCCTCTCTGGATCCTCGCATGCAATCGAGCCCAACATTGACCTTGATGAGCATGTGCGTCCACACAGTCTTATCAAATTCAATGTTGTTCTCGCGGAGTTTCATGATTACATGTGAGGCCAACATGGACCTTGATCAGCTTACATTTCCACGCAGTTTAATCAATTTCTATGTTGTTCTCCTAAAGCTTCATTATTACCAGTATCCACCGTATGAGGGATGCATGGTCTTAATAAAATTGCACCGGCTTATTTTATTTCTGTGCTAGTCTCGAGTGCTGTAAGAAATTACTAAGAAAATTAAATTTGAATTGGAAAAAAATAGTGATATTTTTGCATTATTACTAATTTTTCGTCTGCAACATCTTTGTTTAATTCTAAAAGAAAGTTTGACATTTGGGAAAGGGTTCAACTGGATCTAACGTGAAAATAACATGTAATTCGCGATAAATATTTCATGGGATTAAAGAAGAATTTCATGAAATTCGATTCCCCAAAGTTCAACGAAAACGATATGATAACCTTATATCAAAGATACGCATTATTGAAATGTTAGTCAGTTTTCAAATTCTCCCTAGGTTTAGGTTATCCTGATCAAACGGGCCTAATCAAAGCTGTTTCGCTTTCCAAGAATCTGTTAAGTTTATTATGTTAGTCAGCAATTCGACCGCCAATTAGTGGAAACTACCCTTCCCAAGTCTGTGATCGGTAAAAACAAATTATGAACACCCTTGGAAACAAAGAAGAAAGCTGCCTACACACGAAGAAATACCCGTTTTCTCTGATTTGAGGCATTCGAGAAAGTACCTTCAAGTTTTTGTTCTGATTGCAAGCTTTTCTGTTGGTATGTTTCAGTTTCTTTTCATTGAAAAGGGCCTAAACTATTATTGGGCTTAAAGGACGTATGCCTACCAAATGCTGTGGGTCGGGTGTTTTCTGGAAAATAAATAAACAACCTGCTACTAATTGGTGTGACTGAACAAGTATCGCTTTTAGACATGCTTACATGTACACACATAATGGACGCCAATTCATTACGTGCAATATATTAACAGAAAAGAATATTTTGAATACTTTGTATTTTGATTGGTCAAGATAATTGGTGACTCGGTGTCATGAACACGGTTGGTCATATGATATACCATAATGTTTGGAGCCTAGTATCAGTATGCATTTTGATGACGTCATTTGACACCTTCGCACTTTGGGAAGACATGGTATCTCTTGCAATACAAGCACCATATTCTGAATACTTTGTGTATAATTATACAAGCAAAAAGTCTTATCCCACCAATGTAAAAAAAAAAAAAAAAAAAAAAAATGAGATAAAGATTTAAAATGCACAAGCAAGAATATTTTTGACCTGTTTTTATTTGTTTTTTTTTTTTCATTGTTGAAATTGATTTTAAACACTTTTTTTGAAATGGATGACTATGACTTGATTGTATTATAATGGAAACGAAAAAAGCCTTGATAAGATTTTTTTAGCATTTAGGTATGGTACCTAAAAAAGCTCGTTGTTGCGGGATACGTGTTGTCTAGTAAATAGGAAACCTTTTCAAAACAACCTGCTGCTAATTAGTGAAGTTGTTATGACGATCCAGTCCCAACTTTTACCAAAGGCTGAACCCAACAAGTCAAAACAAGGGTGCGCTAATCAACCTCTTTCACAAACGAAACAGATTTAGACTGGTCTAGGTCTAGGTACGAAGGTTTTGCTGACGACAAAATTAATGTTGCGAAAATATTTTATCATGATTGCATGGAAATCAATGGAAGAAAACAAGCAATTGTTGGTCTCTAATGAAGACGACAAACCCATGTGTTATTTTGGGTAAGGTCTAATTGATCAGTGCAAAAATATTGCAAATGAATATAACTTGATATGCAGTTACAGTAGTTATTTACCAATTTATTAATGACTTAAGGTTTACGAACTGAGAGTGAAAGGCAGAGCCACAGGGGAAATTTGAAAAGTGCCAGTAATTCCTAAACTGTGGTACATTTCCATTCCAAATACAAACATAAGCATTTTGTATGGTTTAGAATTTTGAATTAATGAATATTTATGGAAATATATGACAAAAATGTTCAAAATTACCTCCCTTGCATATGAATATAGAGTAAAATAATATTTATGAATTATTTTCTTCTCGAAGAATAATCTTGAAATCCGGCATGGTGAATCAACTTGTGTTAAGTGTATTTACAAGTGTGTGTAATTTGATGCATTTCTTATGGCTAGAAAGTGGTGTTTTCATTCTCAGTTCGTAAACCTTAACAAGATAAAAGTTTCGGTAAAAAAATTCGGTATCATGAGAATGCCAGTAATTGTCATTTCTTAACTCACGTTTGTGCTGTTAAATCATTTTTATATCAAACAGGTCTTAAGTCAAAAATCACTTGTCTCAAATTGACATCTAAGTCACATCTGAATTAAAAAAATAATAGCCAGTTATAAATTGAAAAATACATCATACAAAGAAAACAAAACCAGCAAGAAAGATCGTCATCATGTGCCAACTGAACGACGATATTGTCTAATACTGGTAATATCTTTAAATATCTTTAAGAACGTCAAAACAAGTGATTGCGTTGGAAAAGTGTAAAACTTAAACTTTTGCAGGGGAAAGGGTAATTAAAATTGATATTTAGTAAATCTGAAATTCCTGTTCACGAGAGTACACAAATGCTCGATCGGGGCCACCAAGTTGACGGGTACTGATAAAATTATGATAGATGATCAGAGATCAATGAGAAGCTTATCCAAGAAAGAATGTAACGTGGAATCACTCCAAAACCAGTCTGGCGAACTCTTTCTCGAAACTGGCCTTTGTTTAAATGTCCTTAAAATAAGACTTTTTGAAAACATTTCGAGGAAAAAGAAGAAAATGCTGATGACCAGCATTTTCTTCTTTTCCCTCAATATTTTCTTTGGTGTAACAGAGAATTTTCTAGCAATTTGTATCATTTTCTTTATCGTCTGCATCACCTTTGAATCAAATCCATTGTAAAATTGGTCGTTTTGGAGAGAGGTAACGTGTATGACGTAAAAAGTAATGTTATCATTTTTATATCGTAAGTGTTACTCATAATTTGTAATTATTAAACTATCCTATTTTTTCTGGAAAACTAATAACGACACCGAATTGGCTGTTTATAAAAGTAAATAAGGTGGAATTAAGCAGATGAAAGGCTATTACAAATATCAAGATTTTAGCTCAAGGCTGAGGACAATTTAACCAGTCATATATTTATTAGTCCTATTGTATCTTTAAGCAAGTGATATGTGATTTGGTCATTATGCATATTGTAACTAAATGATTAAAGAAAAGTAGCACCCTACCACGGAATTCTGACACTTTTAAAGACCCTATATCCCATCCCCATACAGAGACAAAATAAATGATATGACACAAAGAGCCACAATTTCTACTCGTATCATGAAAAAATCTGGACTATCTGCACGTATATCCTGTCACAAAATAAAATACTATTATTAAATAATGAGGATTGTAGGTTGTACTGTACTGACGCCGACAAGCATTCGCAACGTTCGTAAGCTATATAGATTTCATTCGCCTGAAATTGTCGCCTGCTACATCTTTGAAATTAGAATTCTAAATTTTACCGTTCAGTAATGGGTTGAAGAACAAAACTGTCAAAATTTTATGATCTCTATTTCTCTGTCAATTCGAGCCGTGAATGCACGTGTTACGTAAAAACCTTTCCCAAACGACAAAATAGACGGATCATATTTGAAAGCTACTGCAGATGTCAAAATGGATATAAATCGAGATTGAAGTTGAGTACAGCATACAATAGACATATGCCTTGAGACAGAAGGAGAAATTCTGGTTATCAGTATTTCCCTTTTTCTCATTTTTTTCTAAACTTTTACAAGCAGGGAAGTCAGAATAAGGTTTCGTTTTGGAAAGGGTTAAACATGGATTCATGTGATTAAAAACTTAATTGCAGCCCATTTACATGAACAAATTCATAAAGGTGATATATTTGAATTTTACAACCTGTTCCCTTTCGCAAACAAGACCTGGTTTTGATGTCCGTAATAGCAAAAGTGTGAGGAAACATTGAGGCCAAAGAAGAAATTGCTTGTAACCAGCATTTTCTACTTTGTCCTCAATGTTTTTGTGCTATGGTGTACACATATTGCATCTTTATGTATATCATTTTCCAAAGTCTGAAGCTGCTATGAAAATGGAACAGTTCAAACTGTTGTTATTTAAGTAAGGGCTAAAACAAACCTAATTTCATCAATACAGCAAAAGCTTATGAATACTATACTAGTCAAAACTTCTAACCGGCCACTTAGTTTCTGCCATTTATGGCATATTTATCGACGGGATAACCACAATCACTGTTAATCATTGTATACAAAAATCATTTTCGAACTAAAAAAGATAAAAATGTTACCAATATTCCGTCTTGAATGTTTTCAAATTGACACAAGTTTCACTATACCCTTAATTTTGATTTTCATCGATTTTAACATTGGTGGGTGGGGTATTTGGTAGAAAATCGATTCATATTTGGGCAATATTAAATAGAAAGAAATTCCTTCTTCGAAAATTATGTTTCTTTGTCAATTTACTAACAATCTTGATAGAGAAAAAATGACAGTATCAAGATTTTATTTCGTCCTAAATTTGAATTTCTGTCGAATTTCTCAGTTTTTGTGATTTTCAAAAATGGGAGTCCTCGTCTAATGTTCTTAATAATGTATTGTTCGTTTGTATGGAAATTGTATCTTCAGTATTGGAGGAATTAAAGGAAAAAAAAACCCTTTCCATAAAAGAAAACTTCGTTCCGATCAGATTTTTGTAAACATTTCAAAAATTCGAAAAACAAAGTGGCCGGTTAGGAGTTTTGACTAGTATATTACGGAGAAATTGTCCCTTTCCACTTTTCGTTGACATTTTCCTACCGATTGAACTGCATAATTCATACTAAAAGTTGAAATTATTTCATTGATTACTTGGAACAACTTATAGAATTTCTATCATTTTCAAAAGGTTTAAATCCTAGACCAAAACTGGCATTATTTTGCATTATCAAAAATGATAGAAACTCTAAATCTGAAAACATTGAGCGAAACAAGACATAGCAATCCAAATTTCTATTTTCTTTTTATTTTGCATCCAAACAAACTATTTGATTGTATTTCATTTTTTTCACTCCCTTGAACGACAGCATTATAAGACTTCACAGGTGTGTGAAGATGAAGAAAGGAATGAATAAAGGTTATATAGAGTATCAAATCTGTTCATTATGGAAATAGAAAACATAATGGAAAAGGAGAAAATGCTCGTCATTAGCTCTAACTTCCCTTTCTCTTAATGTGTTCAAAGCCAAAGCTTATTTTCCAACCGGTTAAGCAAGAATTGGCTCTCATGAAACTAAACAAAACAACAATAAGTGCACGGCAACAGTACCTAAAATCGCCGCTTTTCAACAAAAACCTCCTAACTGCAGCTTGTTTTTATTTAAGCTGCAGTTACCAGTTTTTTTTGTTGAAAAGTCGCGAAATATTTCTCGTAAATATGTTATACAGTAGCGGTAAAAACCATTTTTGCATCATTAATTTTAACACAAAGACTTTGACTCTTTTCTAGAAGATGAAATATAAAACGTGTCCAATTTGAAAGATGCCACAGAAAACTTAGTCAGTGATAACCATTTACGGCAAAAGTTTAGACTTGTCAACATTCGAAGATGTTGCAGACAACAATTTTAAGTAACTTGAGTTTTAC
The DNA here is from genome assembly GCA_963680895.1 of Fragum sueziense. Lineage (NCBI taxonomy): Eukaryota > Metazoa > Mollusca > Bivalvia > Cardiida > Cardiidae > Fragum > Fragum sueziense. The sequence goes on from OY804592.1 coordinate 35,814,348, forward strand.
ATGTTTTGTCCCTTAAGGAGGAAAACATTGTGGAAAATGAATAAAATTGTTTTTGATCTTTCGCCATGTTTTAAAAGTAATTATCATGTAGGGAGTCAAAAAGAGTCAATGTGTGGGAATGGGTTCATAAATAGAAGATAAGTACCTAATAGCAAATAAAATATTAGATGAATGTGAAAACGATGTTCTGTTCTTTTCTCTCAATATTTTCCAACGCATCTTCCATTGGAACGTCAAATTCAGGGAATATTTTGAAAAAGGATAAATCATAAATCTTTAAACAAAGTCTTTAAACAATGATTAATGAAGACTTGAATAAGTAGATAAATATCCAACTCGCTTTGAACATCCATGTTCACACAAAAGTGCATTGATTTATTGCATGAAAAAACGTTTGATTTATTTTTGCTCTTATTCAAGCTGATAGATCATAATATTATTTACAAACAAGTGCATAAAAGTACTTCCCGTTGAAAATGTCTACTCTGCGAAAATATATGCTGCAACTTTTCTCATACGATGAAAGAATATAATTCTAAAGTAAATGTATCGAGAGCATAATCTTGTAGGCAAAAGCCCAGAAAATAAGTTAAAGCTGATAATCAGCATTTTCTCTTTTTTTTCAGCAACATTTTTTCAAGCATTTTCAACAAAGAACGTCAAAAGCAGGTATCGTTTGGGAATGGCTCAAGGCGTTATGAAAAATGAAAATAAGAAAATAAAATAATAATAATAAAAAAGCCCCAAAAGAAACATCAACGACAACAACATTGAACTCGTCGTTATATAAGGCGATCTTTGGTTTTCTCATACAATTTTAGATGATTTGTTTCGAATTCAAAACGTCTACGCGAGCAAGTTTGTAAAAATAAATTCTGATCAGTATCGTTCAAATCATTGCAAAAATTTAAGATAGTCTCCCATTTGTAAATTAGTCAAAATCTAATTGAGGTAGGCTTTATAAAAACGAACAAAGATTAGATCTCATAAGACGTTCGCCTTACGCATGCTCTCATTTCAAGAACGTCATAACAAAACTTGACGTTTATTTGACGTTGACGTTAGAAAGGCGCGAAGATATGTCAATTTGTCCTCAAACAATTTGTTTACCTTCCTCTTAAATTATTGTCCGTAACAGTTATGGCCGTGTAACGAATTTGTAACTATTAGTTCAAATGATAACAAGTTTTATATGCAGACATTTACGACTTATTACGGGTTACTAAGTGAAATGATAATTATATTCTTTTCTTTCATAAGTTCCATGTAGTCTTAATACCATTACAAAAGGCAGTAGAGTGTATAAATTGGTACCTATAAATTCTCTGCTTTAACAAATTTCGACGCTTTGGACATGTGTTCCAGTCACAAACCTTCAATACAGGCTATCTGTATACGCCGTGTAAGAAAATGGATCAAAATTACGTGATATTCATAATGAATTACAATAACTTGCAAATACAACAAACGTTTTCCCCTAATTGTCTTCTATCCTATCAGTTTGGAATATTTTTTTATACGGGAATACTGATTTTTTCCTATAAAATTAATTTCTGGCCACTCATAGTTACTACCATGTGTGTGATAAATATTGAACTACAGAGTTACAAAAGAGGACAAGGGTATAAAATGTGAGAAAAGTATTTAACCTGGCTGCGTAAATTATCAACATACATATAAATATGGGGGGGGGGGAAAGTTGCTATCTAAGGGGCAAAGTCGCTATCCAACAAGAAACATTGAATGAACAAAAGTCAATTTTCTCTATATAGAGAAAATTGACTTTTGGTCGTCCGTTCTTTCTTTCATATTTGTGTTGATCTAAAGAGTAAGAAAAGAGGACAAGGCCTTAGGATATGTATCATATTCTAGCTCATCTATAGAGCTAGAAAAGAGGACAAGGGTACAATGTTAGAAAAGTAAACCTGGATGCGTAAATGATCAACATACACACATGAATATGGGGGAAAATTGCTACCCAACAAGAAACAACGAATGACCAAAAGTCAATTTTCTCTTTTTGGATCATTTGATGTTTCTACCATATTTGTGTTGACCTGAAGAGTAAGAAAAGAGGAGACGATTATGAATCATAATTTAGCCCATCTTCTTGCGTAGGAAGGGGGGAAAGGTACAATGTTATAAAAGTAAGCCTGGTTGCTAAAGTGATCTATGGGGGGGGGGGGGTGCTGTCTAACCAGAAACAGTGATCGACCTAAAGTCAATTTTCTCTATTTAGGGACTTTGGTTCATTTTAAAATTGTTTCTTCTAGATATTTCGCTGATTTTCATCAAAACCCTCGCAACTGCAGCTTGAAACAAGCTGCAGTCACGAGGTTTTTGTTGAAAAGCGACGATCTTCTTTTTGATCTTTGCATATAGGAAAGGAGGAAAATGGTTCAATGTTAGAAAAGTAAACCCGGTTGCGTGACAGTCAGCCTCCTAGATTGGGTGCGGAGACTTCGGGGTCAGTTAATTATACGTTTTGAATTACTTGGTTTGATATCATGTGATATGTGTACTATGATCCACAAGGGCGGATCTGGATATGTATTTAGGGAGGTGGGATAGGGAATAGGAATGGGGTCATATCAAAAACTTACTCGTCCAATCTACATTTTCTTTGAAAAAAATTAACATAAATAGAAATAAGTAGACGAATATCTGTATATCTTGTTGGACCACGAGACATGTGAAGTATTTGATTGTGACATAGATGGTTGTTGGACAAGATAAAAACTTTAATAGAAAGCGTTTATGATTAAGGTAAGAAGGGCCTAATTAGCACAAAAGAGCCTGCGGCAAAATTTGAAAAGTGCCAGTAATTCCTAAACTGTGTTATATTTCTATTCCAAATACAAAGATAAGCATTTTGTACGGTTTAGAATTTTGAATTAATGCATATTTATGGAAAATTTGACAAAAATGTTCAAAATTACCTCCCTTGCATATGAATATAGAGTAAAATGATATTTGTAAATTATTTTCTTCTTGAGGCATAATCTTGAAATCCGGCACGGTGAATCAACTTATGTGAAGTGTATTTACAAATGTGTGTAATTTGATACATTTCGTATGGCTAGAAAGTGGTGTTTTTCATTAGGCACTTTATACCTTAAAGGTTTAAATGATAAAAATGCAAATTGTCAATGCCATCAAAAATAAATATGCTGGTACTAGGATTGTTTTTATTGGATTGTACATGTAGTTTAAGAAAACGGACAACGTTAAGGGATTGGGGAGGGAGGGGTACGGGAACCCCTTCCTTGGATCTGCATATGATTGAACCAGTTCGTGAGCGAAAGAGCGGAGCCTTTTCGAGCGATTAACCCGGGAATATTTCAAATAATTATATCAGATTGAATTTCTGGATGAAAAATGTTAATCTAATAGAATTAAAAGCTTGTTCATGAGAAAGTAGCTTTATAACGAATGAACGAACCCTTTATCGCGATATTATCTCGGACACCTTGACCATTTCACAAACATTTTACTACCCTGGTTGGGATCCTCCTTTAATTGGACATTATTATGAGAAAAAGAGCGAAATTTAATGCTGATACCATATTGCAGAAAACAAACTAATGATAAATAAGTATAGGGTGTCAAGTCCAGGCCCCGGTTTCTCGAAAAAAAACTTAAGTACGTTCTCAGAATCAAATCTGAGCACCGTACTCAAATAACGAATTTCACGTGAACTTCAATTGAATACCCTTCAACGTTGGAGAGTATTCCATTTAAGTTGAGCATGTACTCATGAGTATGCACTTAAGTTTTTTCGAGAATTCAGGGCCAGGTCTTGCTTGAGAAAGATTTTATCGTTTACCTACATGTAAAGTTCGCTGACTGAAGGAAGTCCCATTCCTCAACGTACAGTGAGATATTGATATGTATCAAATTCAGCCAGTTTTGATGTATGTTTTTGGAAAGCAAATTTGCAAAATTGGCTTTTCATTGCAGTCGTGATTCTCTGCACTTTTACATTCTCTGCATACCACACAACATCTCCCGGTCCTCCTCACTATAAATAGTTCTATCAAAAGCAAAGATCAATGACAAGAACAACCTTTCGAATATTCAATACTGAATTCTATAGTTGTACATAAGATATTCAATTGTGTGACCGATGATAAAACATTCAATAAAACATGTGTTAAAAGAGGAGAAACGATCACGTAGTAATTTGCTTTCATTACGGTTCAATAGCCAGTCCAATATCTTTCGTTGAAAATGGGTCAGTCAAGTTTACTGAACTATGAAATATGCGACCCACTTCAAGCGCTAAAAATAGGAACTAGGACACGTCTATTTTTAGAATCTTTCTATGCCCAAATTCTTACACGTTTTGATGTCCGAAACTAAACAATGATTTTCGATAAGCCATGCATTTAATCGCGTTCACAATAATTGATTGATCAACTAAGTGGGTATTTTAAGGTTAATGACATAGACATCTTGTCTAATAGGCCTTGCTAGTTAGGCATTTCAAAGCGAAAGTAGAAATCTGGGAAACCAGAATATGTGATGATATGCTCAAAATGCATAGAAATCAGACTAGCAAACCTTTCACCACTTGGTTTAAAAAACGGTGTTAACTCTTTAATCTATAGATATAGATCTAGATGAATAGGCATACATAGAATCAAATCAATTTACATTGTTGGTATGTTAACCATTTCCCAAATAGAAACATTTCAGATTGGTCAAAATAAAAAAAATCCGTAGCAGACGACAAAATTAGTATATACCTAGATAAAATTAGAACTATTTGTAGATAATACCAAAGACAATATCGAGGTTAAAGTAGAAAATTCTGATTATCAGCAGTTTCTTCTTTCATCCCAATATTCCCCCGAACATTTTCTTTACGGGCTGTCAAACCCGGTCTTATTTGGGAAAGGGATAAAGTAGTTACGGAACACATGTTTTAGCAAGTAAGACATGTAGTTTTCAGAGATCAAATGCATTCTAATTAGGGTATGGACTCCTTTCATTTATGTTTTAGTCCGTACCCGCAGAACACTTCCGGTAATCCGAGACTTCTCTGATGAAAATTCGCTCGATGATACTTGGATGTCGCTATTTACAACGGAACGCTGTCCCAGTCAAACACAAAAGAAAATTCCGACACAGCGACATAACTTGTGTCGGAATTTTCTTTTGAGTTTGAATTGGACAGCGCTCTGATGTAAATAGCGACATCCAAAAATCGAAGAGCGAATTTTCATCAGAGAAGACTCTGATTAACTTCCGGAGGCAAACAATGGGTTTATGGGAAATTAACTTTGTATACATGTGAATTGTTACTAAAAATAGTAACAAATCGACATTTTCAAAACGAGGCTCCCAAAAAATGCGGAGAAATCGATGACGACGCACGTGCATTCAATATACAGCGATTAAGCGCACGTGCATTCAATATACAGTGATAAAGAGAAGTTTTAAGTGGAACAAAAACTATGAAATTGAATGAATTCGTTGATAGCCGGATAGCCGGTTATTTTATTTGATTTACAGTCAACCGTTCCCAGTTTAAAAATTTCGCCTTCCGGAGGCTGTTGTGTGTGTGTGTGTGGGGGGGTCTTAGTGGAAACTTGTCCATTGTACCGAATTTTGCAAAAGTTCACGTCATACATCAAATAGATTTATGAACCGTGACCTGTCGCACTAGTCTATTATACAAGAAAACCTACTTCAGAACATGACATTGGGTATAGGAGAACATATAGAGTGCTAGAATGCCTTATAGTCGTTTTCGGCTGGGCGAATTCGGCCCCCGGATAGGAGGCTCTGCTCTCCCAGTCCCTGTTTGGAGAGGACCCAAGACCACATGCCTTCCAATTTCTTGCTTTCTACATCATTTCCTTATAACATTTTATTGAAAATTAGTGCCCGAAATTAATTAAAACAGCACTATGTTTTCGGCAATTGGATTTTCCATAGAAACTTTATAGAACCTACCATAGTATACTGAACAAAAGTTAAAACTTTACACATACATTGCTTGTCATATTTCTTCTAAATTCAACAAGTAAAGAAATCAAATGAATGTGCTTCGCATTGTTCATTGACTTGGTTGTGCCAAACACTTAACGTTTTGTTGATCTTAATTATGGGGATGAAAAACGGACCCTTTAAGTGTGACAGGGGTCCGTTTTTCATGTGTGCAATTTATGAATATCAAACATTTTAAATTCCCTATTTGTTTATGTCAAAGGGGGGTAATTCACAAAATTGACAGATTAGACCTTTATTTTAGAGCTTGCTACAAGTGATAAGAGAGATGTTTTGTGGGGTTTTTTGGCAACCCGGATATGACCAATTCCGTAAAAATAATGAATCGTTTATCGCGCGTATGTGGCATCAGATGAAATTAGCTGTAAATGCATTAAAGGCCGTAACTCTGACATTAAAGGAGACAAGGCAATGAAACTTCGACAAAACGATTGCCGAATGCCATGGAAATATTGTAAAAATAAAATCAGGCTTTTAGTTCAATACTTTTTCAGAAACAAGAAATCTTGCAGCGTAAAGTTTTCTCTTTTGTTCAGTATATTGTGCTGATATGGAACAGACATTATCCTTTCATAATAGAGGTTTTTCACATAACGCTGCGCATGCGCGGCAGCCGTGTGGAAACGAGGCTTTACACACGAGGGGGCAATTAACTTAATCCTAGATAGGAATTGGTAGCCGTGACGGGTTAATAAGCTGCTTTGATTAACCAATTTCTTCAAATGCGCGGATATTGTTATTTCTTCAATGGGTGTGAACTCAGAAGGGAAAGCTGTCAACACACAATTTTTTTTTTTCATTTTTCCTAAATATTCGGTGATAAAAGCTGGACGTAGGCTATTCATGATTCGGTATTATGTACCGGACTTAAACATCTACCGTAAAAGACTGCTTTTTACGTCTGCAAAAGCAAACCTTGATTTTTGTTATGTACTAAAGAAGAAAATGATGAGTAGATCGTCATTTTGTCTCAATACTTCTTTTGTCAATTTGCAAAAAAATCCCATCTTTACCAAAATCTGTTATGTCGTCTGCAGCAGTTTTCAAGTATGAAAAGAGTTCGGGAAAGAGTTAGGTCTAAAATACACTCTGTCAATGTTTGGGGAATTGACAAAGATTGCAATAAAGATAGACTAGTCATTTTATATCAAATATGGAAAATACCTACTTCGGCATGATTCCTATTTCCTTAATCATTTTTTTTCTAGCATTCCTAAGCTGAATACATTATACACCAATGTTTCATTTTAAAATGTAACTATTAAGAAAAAAGTATCATGCAATATTTATCTGAAATTCACAGAAAGTCCATCTCATTTATTGAGTTTGTAATAGAACTACTTTTTTGTAAATGTTATAAATCGATCAAAAATACATATTCACTCATGTAAAAATCTATAGTTTAAAAAATATCTGGTGAGGTCAGACTCGCGTGCATCATATTATTATTCATCTTTTTTTCTTTCTTTTTTTTTTAATTTTTTCAATCATAGTGGTAAAATCATGTAACGTATAAGGGTGTCAGGTTTAGATTGACTAAGTGTCATCTATAGACACGTGTTATGCATATTGGTACTTGTGAGATATAAACGGGAGCCTAATTATGTGATATACGCTTAATCCTTTTCCAAACAGAAGAGTTTAACCCTTTCCGAAACAAGACCTGGTTTTCACGTCCTTGATAGAAATTTCTTGGGAAAACATTGAGACAAAAGAAGAAACTGCTGATAACCAGCAGTTTCTCCTTTTGGCTTTGCCTCAATATTTTCTGAGCTATATCATACAAAAATCTGATCTTTATTAACATCAATATTGTCGTCTGCAGCAACTTTCAACAGGAGTGCCCTAAAATTTTGCTGTTTGGGAAAGGGTTAAGCCTGTTATACTCGAATATATCACTATATATAACACATGAATGGATAAAAACATCTTGACAGAAAAGTTATATTCCTTTTCCTCACGATGAAAAGTTTAATGCCTAGACATTTAGATGGTCTTTTTTTTTCAACATTACATTCGGAATGTAATGATGAAAAAATCTTTTGAAGACTATCAAAATTGAATTATTCGTAGATCTATTTGCTCGAATTTCACCAAGCAAAAGATTCTTAAACTTTGAACGAAAACGAAATTATCTACATCTAAATTTGATTTTGAATCTTATAATTGTAAGTAAAATATTTGTACATTGTTTAATATTTATTTAAAATGAAAAAAAAAGCGACTAAGAAGTTATAAATGCGTTGGAAGACAGATCAACAAACTATGTGACAACTCTGTGAATATGATAATATTAATCAAATAAAAAGAAACCGATGGAAAATTTAAATAATTTCGTTTTAGTATGCCGAATGCTTCAAACCGTGTCCCGTCAGGCGTCTTTTTTCTCTAACCATTCGCATGAAAAATACCCGAAACATGTTACTTTTGAGACTACGCGTCTTCAATCTTAATTTCAAAATAATTAAAATAAAATAATCAAACATCTATCCATAAATAAACCCGATTTTGCAAGGCGCCTTTAGCAAAGAAGCAAGAGCGATATTTGTTTATTTCCAGTCAGTGCAATTGTGTCCCATAAAGATGTACACCACTGTATAGAAATGTTTCTTTTTTTTTACAATTCTTCGCATGAAAATTCGCAAACTCGATTGGTTTTGGCATCTCCAGATATTAAAGTTTCATTTTGCAAAAAATTGTACAGGAAATCCTGTTTCAATGGGTAAATAATCAGGATTTTGAAATGCGCTTTTTACAAACAAGTAAGAGCGATCATTTACCTATGCCCCCTCGCCGACAAAGGGAGACAATTTATCGATTTTTTAACTACGAAATTCGCAAGGGAGATAATTGTTTGAATAAAGTCTATTTGTATTTTGTAACTTTCTAAAGAATCAAATTCAATTAATTACTTTTATCCAACTCCGTGTAATTCATGTTGCTAACAACTAGAAAGGCCTTTAGACATAACCAGCAAATTTGCTTTCCAACAGTACTTTCAGTACTTTGATTATTCAACGTTTTACTTGATTTATTAATTGCGTGGTTAAACAAATGATCGTACAAAATATATGAATGAACGCGACCACAATCGTGTGAAATACTTTGTGTGCAAAAAAACTTTCTGCGCTCTGAACGAACGAAATATGCCAATTTGATACATGTACAGAATCTAAAAGTGATCGCCCCTCCCAAGAAAATATAACTCTTACCTTACAAAACTAGGTTTTGAAGGCTCTATGTGAAGTTGGTGTAGAAAATAAAAAGGACAAGAAGAAAAGGCCGATAACCTGCATTTTCATTTTCATTTATGGATTTATGTGCTATAAAATGTTCTTTTTCTATTTTCAGTAACACTTATTTGTTTGTTTGTTTGTTTGTTTGTTTGCTTGTGTTTTTAGTCTGCACTTAATAGGAGTTTCGACGAGATTGAAATTTTGTTGTTTTTTCAAAACCTTCTCCTTACCATCAAATAATATTCTATTAAAAACATTCCTTTTAATGTCACTGTTTGAATCTTTTCCATCACAGCTTCATACTTAAAGTGACATTTCACAATTATTTGTACATAAATTTCACTTTTATTCTGTCTGAAAAAACATGTTTTCTTATGAAAATTCCGAAAATTTCAAGCCAAAATATTTAACCGTTTACGAGAAATGAATATTTTTGTGATAGAATTAAACAAATTGTTGTGGACAACAGTTCCGTTTTATATAGAATTTGTCATTTCTGTCTCAACTTTAAAGGCCTATTTTTTCCTTATGAATAACAACTTCAAAAAACTGATAGCATTTCTATGTTTTAGAATAAACAATCTTGGCATCAAGACATGCTTTTGAAAAATGAAATAAATGTGAAATGTCACTTTAAGGCCAAATTCAACTTGCACTTGAATAATTATATACTGCATTTGTATTGAATAATAGGCTTACCTCTTTTTATCCATGTATCCATTTATTAAATTATGCTCCATAAGATTTCATACATTATCAGAATAGATCTTTAACGTAACACGTGGAAACCTAGAAGAATTATGAACATTTCAATGTTAAACTAAGATTGGCATGGTTCCTAGAATACTATGCTGATATATTTTGATACTTTATACTGGATGCTCGAAATACATATCGTCGGTGGGGAGTCAAAACCTCGTAACTCCAGCTTATTCAAGCTGTAGTTACGTGGTTTTGACTCCCCACCAACGATATTGTGGACCAATTAACAATCAACGGGATATCTTTCGTGCAAGGTGTTTTGATCCGTAAATCCTTTCCGGGAAATAATATTTGTTAATCTTGGTGTCAGAAATATACTAGTAATCCTTTATTATTTGCACCTCTGGCGTTTTTAACATTTACCATAGATATACAGAAATTCGAATATTCCTTTTTTATTAAAAAAATCATCAATTCCTTTCGAAGTATTTTTGCAATAAAAACAAAATAGTTATTTTGAAAAGTATCAAAAATCATGTCTGTTCGCCCGAACCTATTCGGGAAACGTCGTATATATTCGGCGCTGGCAAGCAATTCCTTCATTTCCCAAAATATTTTCTTCACGTAAAGACTAGAAAAGGATAACTTTTGTTAACTTGAAATTGTCATCTGCAGCATCTTGAATATAGACCAGTCTAAAAATTTGTCGTCTGGTTATGGGATATGCAAAATTTCCTGTCAGAAAGTCATAAAGTGTTAATAAACTACACAAGCTACTTTGTTTGGGGTTATCTGGGTGACATCAGATACGGGCTAAAATGCAGTTTTGACGTTCATTGTGGTCGTAAATATATGCTTGTTAACATTTCTGCCCGTCTTATACAAATTGTTCTTTTTTTTTAAAAAAAAAAGAAAGTTTGCTTTCATCAGCATCTTTTCTCTTTTGTTTCGAATTTTTCTTTGTGCAATAACATGCAGTCATTATTTTTTGTTAAAAACTTAAATTTTCTTATCTCTAAAAGGATTCAACTAGGAACAGTCCATTTCTGCCGTTTGGGGAAAAGGTTAAAGCAACATTTGTTAATCCTTTGCAACATCTTGGATTTTGAACCAGCCAAAATCTTGACCGTATCATTTAGTTTTCAAAATAAATGGCTTGTTTTAGGTACCAAAGAGGGAAATATTCATATTTTATCAGGCCGTATCATACAGAAGGAATAGTCAGGCTATTCAAAAACAAGCCAGGGTTTTGACTACTCTGCGTGATGTTGCTTTTAGATAGCCTTGATGGAAAAGAAGAAAACCCTGATTACAATCATTTCCTTATTTTTCATTAAGATCTCATGCTATTACTCGTACATGTTTTCAGTAGCTCTCACTTTGTAGTATGAAATAGCTTTTAATTTTAACAAGCATTATTATAAAGTATGTGTTTGAAAAGGGTTTGCCAACATTATTTTAAAAAGTATATTGCTGCATTTCTCCAATAGCATAGATCGTCGGCTACGTTCGAAATTGTCGTAACTTATTCAAGCTGTAGTTACGACATTTTCGAACGTGACCAAGGATATATTATGAGGTTTCGGAAGAAAAGCGATGATATAGTATCTTTTTAACTATGTGTTTGAGAAAGGTTTACTATTGCTTCAAAATCCTAGCTGTAGTTACGAGCTTTTGCTAGAAAAGCGACGACAAGAAATAAAACACAGACGACAATCTGATCGTAGCGTCTTTATCGATGCTGGGAAAGAAAACTGGTTGAAATTCAAAGATGGTCGGATTATCGTTTGGCCTATAAATAATAATCATAACTGTCAAACGACAATTAAAGCAGACGACAATTCCATGTCGATAGGGATCGACTCGTCTGCTTCCGAACAAAGCAGAAACAATAAAATTCAAATGTCTATTAACCCTTTCCCGTACAAGACGTCGCGTTGACGTATATTTATAACGTTAAGATTATCAAGAAAAAATGAGAGAAAACAAGAAAATGCCGACAACTAACATTTCTCCCTACTCTACCAATGCTTACAATGCAATGAAAGTTCATACTTTTGAAAGAAATTATTTTGCCGTCTGTAGGCCTACCTTATTTCAATTAAGAAAAGTCTGGCTACTTTTTTCATCATGGAAAAAGTCAATTCTTTCCTTGATAAACGGATATATAACATGGAAAGCTAAACATTTCCCAAGCAAGGCCTGGTTTTAACGTCCCCAATAGAAAAGACTTGGGAAAATAGTGAGAGAAAAGGAAAAAAAATGTATGCTATACCATGGAAACATAGACGTTTAAGGAGATATTGTCGACAATGAGCATTTCTTGTTTTCTCTGTGTCTTTCCAAACATGCCTCACATCGAGACATCAAAGTAAGGCATTCTTTTGAATAATACTATTTTGACTTTCATTTTACCTGTTCGTTTTTTGCGTACTAAAATAATGAATGTATGCTATTATCGTATTACATTGACATAAAAATGTCTTGGATGCCGCCTCGGCAGTTTTTAAATTTTTCGACGAGTCACGAAACAAAAAGCTTTTAGACGACATCAGAAAGTTATTTTTGGCAAAATTTTAATGAGAACAAAATAAAAGTCAAATCTAATGGGGGACATTGGTCGGTTATCCGCTCTTGTTTTTATAGAGGGCGCTACAATCACAGCGGTCCTTTCATACTTCCGGTGTATTTTCGCTTAGTTGATTTTCATATGATGCCACGAAAATATTATTCTATTTCAATCGCAGACTTGCATATTTCAGATATACTTAAAAAGAAAAAAATCAACATTTTTATGTCAATCGTTTAAGCAATTATTACTTGAAAAATTATTGTAGCCTACCAAACATAAAGTAAACTTTGCCATGGATTTAATATAGCCCATTAAAAGGCTAGCCTAATGTCAATATTATGACAAAATGTAAATGCGTTTCTTTATTTTGAATGCCTTCAATTGAAGACCCATATAACTAATCAAGACATGTAAAAATCTAAAATTAAAAACTTTCCGTCTACAAATAATAATATTGTTGAAAATGTTAAATAATTATATCTTAATTAACGTTCTTTTATTCGTCTGCTACAGCTTTCTGTCCAAGATTTTAATCGTCTTATAAGAATTTTCAAAGAAGTTCTTATCTTCTTATTTTTTCTCCAGTCGACAGATATAGGGTCTCTATGGAAATGCTAGGAAATTGATGGTATCCTAAACACTGATGGTGAACTAAAACAATTTTCGCTACAACAAGGTATAGATATTTTGCATTTAAATGTGAGTTTACAGATTTTTTTTCTAATGACAATGAACTTGTTCTAAAAACAGACCGAGTTTACCGTTTTGTATTGACAAACTGTCGTTGTTGTTATAAAATCTCGTAACTATGGCTTCGATAAAGCCGTAGTTACGATATTTTATAACAACACAGACGAAATACATTGATCGCGAAAAACGTCCCTCGCTTTGGCCGAGTTCACAACCAGTGCTAAATGACATGCGAGAAAGGAAGTTATATAATACATTTTTTCTCCCCATTTCCGCAATGTTTTGAAAGATTTTGTTGCAAATGAATACCAACTGTTGACTTTGGTTTGAGAAGGTTTAACTGTGTGAAGTGTTAGTGAATGCATTATGAAGAATGGAATGAAAACACAGAAGATTATACATCGATGAAGGAATTTATTTCTTATTGTTTTATTCTATATATAACCTGTCAATCCTCAAAACAAAGATCTACTCAACTTCTCAACGGACATAATCTTCCATACCTTTACCCTTTCTCAAATGACAAAATAAATGGACATTGCAGACGACAAACCAATATAACTGATAATTGCAATACAAAATTATGAATAGATATTATATCGGGGAAAATGAGAGATCACCTGGAGCCTGATCATCGGTCCGTATCCATCCCTTTTCCGAAAGGGTTTCTAGACATCTTAGAATAGTGTTAGGTTTTTGGTCGCGAATGGTTAAAAGCGTAATTAAGCTGTTTTCCTTCAGATTTATATTTTTGAGAAGTTTGTTTTAACCTTTATTCAAAGACATACATTTTTGCTACCTGGTCTGAATGAATATGGGTTCAGATAACCAAAAATATAATAAATTACGAGAAAACACAGAAACGCACAGAAAGGTTAACACTAAAGGAGACAATGCCAGTTTACAGCGGTAGCTTCTTTTCCCCGAATATTATATAGAGAATCAATGTTATGGATGACAAAACCAGGTAGACCTATTTGTATGTGTTTTTTCAATCCTTTATTAAGAAAATGTTGAAGTAAATGGAATTTTAAACAAGTGATTTTTTCGACGTTGGACCTACAGCTTTCCTCCCTAGTAATATCAAAAAGGAATTGTTGTCTAATCTAACACAACGTATGAAATTGTCCAAACTGAAAGGAATAACACTCAAAACTATTGTGACAATGACCCATATATGACATAGGCAGAAAAAAATTCTTAAAGGACAGAAAAAACCGTTGGGAGAAACTAGTTAACATTTCGTTGCGCTGCTGTCCGAAAGGTTGCGAATATAGGACCGCCACCTGGATAATCCACCAGGACCGATAACTGACCAATGTCCCCCATTCACTTATACCGATTTCTGCCTCAAAATGCTTTATGCACCTTCAATACAAAATAACAAAACCGAACACCATCGCTTAGAATTGGAAAAGCATTGTCTTTTAGATGTTTTGATTTATTGAGTATCACTATGTCTTTTCTCACACGTGTGGTAATATATCATATATACGAAGACGCCATAAACGATGTCACTAGGCCTAAGAGAAGATGATGTTACGTCGTTTTGAAGCCATGTAACCTTTTTACACTGTTTGTGATATATGTCTTCATTCAGGAGAGAATCAAGCTGATAGGTGCCCGATCGATTTAACCCTTTCCCAAACAAGACCTGGTTTTGACGACCCTGAGAAAATAGGCTTTGGAAAACATTGAAGCAAAAGAAGAAACTGCTGATAACCAGCAGTTTCTCCTTTTGCCTCAATATTTTCCGTGCTCTATCATACACAAGTTCTATCATAAACAAGGTCCATTTGTCATCTGCGTCATTTTTTGAAATGGAAATTCTGGAATTTTGCCGCTTTAACCCTATTCAAAACCAGCCCCTGTTTGGATGACTTTATACGAGTTAAATTTTGATACTCCGGGGAGAAAAAAGTGCTGGAAACTAGGATTTTTCTTTTCCCGAAGCATTTCTATAGTGCAACAGAGTAATAGATAAGCAGATGTCATGACATTCTAAATTTGTTATTCAATATCCAGACTCTATGCTGTGGTTACTCATTTGAATTGCCTTGGCGAGACGATTCTAGCGAATACCCATAACACAGGGTTTGCTTGACAACGAATGAAATATTGCATTTCGAAAAGACATCACCCCCTCTTATCGGTATAGCATATTTCTGCTTTAACCCTTTCCCAAACAAGACCTGGTTTTGACGTCCCTAACAGAAACAGCTTGGGGAAAACATTGAGACAAAAGAAGAAGCTGCTGATAACCAGCAGTTTCTCCTTTTGCTTCAATATTTTCTGTGCCATATTTTACACAAATTTTATCTTTCATAACTTACATTTTGTCATTTGTGGCATTTTTTGAAGTGGATCTCCCTAAAATTGGGAAAGGGTTAAACCGAATCAAGATCGGTCGGGTATTGACAGATTTGTTAAAGATTTACTGTAAGTGTTGTTGTTGTGTGGAGTGATTAACCGCCGTGCTTCTAGTACTTTTCTGACGACCATTTTCGTCATGACAACCTGGGGTAAAATAAAGACCCATATATCGTCGATTTCCTTCGAAAATCTCGTAACTGCAGCTTAGAACAAGCAGCAGTTACGAGGGTTTTATTGAAGAAAATCGACGATATATTCAACTTTTATAAATGTAGCGCCACATTTATGAAATATTTCGACATTTTAATGGGGTCTTATAGCATGTTGAATACGACATAACTCAAAATCGTGTTAGGTCTTGTCATCATTTGCATTTGGTGCTGAAGAAGCATATGACTTTCTAATGTCTATGTATCAATAGATCGGGAACATATCCCTGCCTTTTCTTATGAAATTCTCGTAAAAAAGCTTAAAACGATCAAACCTTTAAATTTGAGACACAGTTTTACTGGTAAAGCTAACTTTTCATAGGTCTCAAACTTTTCAAAGGAATGATTGTTTCGAGGTACAATGAAATAATTTTACCATCGAGGTCTAAAAAGGAGCCTTTGTAAATACGTGCAAATGCATATACGATATATCGTATATAAAAAAAGCCACAAATAATTGTTAAAAAAGGGGCAATTAGAAAAGTGGCTACTTTTTATGACGGTTAATTTATCTTACTTATCTCTTCAACATCTGTCAACAATGGTAATATTAGATTTCTATTTTTTAGCTATCCACTACAATTGAAAATTGTGAGCTAGCAAGTTCGTACATTACACGTTAGTTCCCAAAAACTTGAGCACACTAGAGATGGAAATGAGACTAGAACAGATTGATACGCTGTAATCGAATATTATAAATATCACGGTGGGTAACCCACGTGACTTTTGGAAAGCGTCCACACGGAAAAAATCGTCCGCTTCAAGATATGTTTTGTTTAATTTCTCAGCTTATACTCTATTGATTTTGATGAGATAAAGTGCACGGAACGCGCCTTTGGGTGGGCTATTCCCTGCTCTAACTCACTTTGCTCCAAATCCAGTGGTTTCTCCAAACATTCGAGCCAAAGTGTTTGTAAGTGCAAAACGAAAGTGGGAATCGTTCACATGCACCGTAAAAAACTTTCGCTTGAATGAAGAAACCACGGGATTCGGAGCAGAGTGAGTTACAAACGGGGATAACCCTCTCTAATGCGCGTTCCGTGCACGTTATCTCGTCAAAATCAATAGAGTAAATGTATAAGCTGAAAAATTAAACAAAACATATCTTGAAGCGGACGATTTTTTCGGTGTTAACGCTTCCTAAAAGTCACGTGGGTTATCCACCGTGAATATGTGAGTGTTTGAAGTCCAGCGACAGTATTTAAATCCTCATAATATCTTTTCTTCGAGCAAAATAAAGCAACGGTACTGTGTATGAAATCCCCGCCATTCGTCTACCCAGGCGAGTTTTTATCACCGTGGTTTATGTTTTCACAAAGACCCGGCCATATCCGTTATTACAGCTAATGAGCCCCCGTGACAAGCATTCTGACATATTTATTGAGATTCTAGTGTCTTTACGGAAAACCATGTCTCCTCCATGTTTTACGTCAACAATAAAAAAGTTGTAATGTCACCGACCCCCCTCTAAATACTGCCAGAATTTAGTGGTGTCATCATTACCCCCGCCATGCTTTTTTCAAAATACATTCACAGAGATAGATCAGGAGAAATGAAGGGGTAATCGATTTTTAACCCTTTCTCAAACGGCAAAATTTTCGGGTGATCCACTTCATAAACTGCCACAAAATTAATGATAACGTGGAAGTAATTACAAATAGAATTTAGGTAAAATAAGGCATAGAAAATATTTAGACAAAAGGAGAAACTGATGATTATCAGCAGTTTCTTCTTTTGTTTCAATGTTTTCCCAAGCCTTTTCTATTAGGGACGTCAAAACCAGAGCCGCGTTCTTTAGAGCGAGATTTTTTAAGATTCCATAAGATGTTTTGGATAAAGCGTTTTTAAGACCGAGACTTTAACCGAGCTGTTCCGAATGCTCCATATTTATACATATGACGTCATCATGACGTCATTTGTATAAAGTATGGAGCATTCGGAACACCGCGATTTATAAATTATGGAGCGTTCGGAACAACTCGGTCAAGTCTATTTTATATTGTTTCTGCAGAATTGACAGCGGGGTTCCGCACGAAGTATAGGGTAATGGCGCCTCTCATTGAGCGTCTTAAAAATCTTGCTCTAAAGAACGCTTTATCCTAAAATATCTTAAGGATTCTCAAGAAATCTCAAGAAATCTCGCTCTAAAGAACGCACCTCAGGTCTCGTTTGGGAAAGGGTCAAATGCAATATTTCACTGATTGTTAATGAAACCCATGTTTTATGTACCCATTGTAATCTGGAAAAGGCGCCCTCTCGTATGACATTTGGGACTACCATGCGACCGGAAGCAATCGCAAGAGACATAATCGGCTACCTTTATTTGCTTCTCACAATTTCAGAAAATGTAAAAAAATAATATTCTGTTGCATATTCTTTAAACACATGGTTCTTCGTCGTTTACAATTGTTCGTTTATTTCACTCGTCGGTGTATTTGTATAATCATGATCATGTTTAGAATTACTCACAAAAATAGAACATAATTCGCAAAAAATACTTTGTATGTCTTCGTTCTATCATGAAATTGATTTTTATTTTGTTTTAATTGGGGTACAAAAATCAGTTTTCCCATATGATAATTATGGGATGAAAAAAAGAAAAAAAAAAAAACATTCTTGTCATTAAAGACAACGTACTTGTTTAGTTATCACGATGGATAATCACGTGATACAATATTTTCAGAATTTGTTCAATAATCTTGTAAATACTGGACCGATTTGAATTCGGATTGAAGCAGAGAATGTAGGTAGACGCTACGCATTAGATAAATGTCGTGGATTTTTGAAAAATTAAATGACAAAAAAGTTATTGAAGATCAACCAAAAGTTTGGTTGATCTCCAATAATATTTTTGTCAGTTGATTTTTTAAAAATTCATACGTCCAGGTCATTCCAAACATTTTTCACCTTCTCTGCTTCAAACCGAATTCAAACTGGTCAAGAATTGACAAAGTTATTGAAGATTATTGGAAATTCTAAGTCACGTGATTATATACCGTGGTTATGGAAGCACTGAAAACCATTTCTCAGATCCACAGATAAAAGGAGTATTGACTTTTAAAGTGCAAAACTTTATTTATTGTTTATCAAACCCTATATTATGGATTATACATATTAGAATCGTTTCATCGAACCGATTCAAATGAGTACCCACAACATAAGGTTTATAACTGAAATAAAGTTAGAATGTTTTTATCCTCTCTTATATGTCACTCTGATTCCTTATGACTATCTTGTTCTATTGTCAACGATATCTGGGATTTACCCAATGACAAGGATAACACTCCAAATGATGACGTGTAGTACCTAATATGGGAAACAAATTCTTCAAAAGCAGGTCTTGTTTGGGAAAGGGTTGAATTTCGAAAGACAAAAAATTCGTTTGGGAAAGAGTAAAGTCGGACATGCCATGGACTCCCAAGAGGTCGTTTGACATACTCGAAATGACGTGAAGACACCGCGTGAAGCTACCCTATAAGTTTCAACATTAGGGATTAAGTGACTAGTTTGTTTGGCCTTTGACTCGGGCTATACCGCTACTCCGTAGGTGTCCGAGTGTTTGAGCACAGGATTATCTCAGATTATGAGATGATAACCTAGTACATAGAAGACTTAATGCAAAAGTATATCAAGTACATATATCTGTACAATATCCGCTTGTCGTAGTCTTGCCTTAAATTCTTTATATCGTGTTTTTCTACCCATTTTCTATCCTTCTTGTATTGACCAAATTTAAATGGCACCTGAATGATGATTGTATGGCGTTTGAAAGCGTGGTTGCAGCCTTTTTTATACGCCCGAAGGGTCGTATTATGTCATGGCTTCGGTCGTCCCTCCGTCCGTCTGTCCGTCCGTTAGCAATTTCTTGTGAGCACAACTCCTCCTACAGTTTTGATTGGAATTTGATCAAACTTGCCAAAATAAATTTCCATTGTCGGAAACTAGTTGTGCACACCGCTTACGGAATTTAGATAACTGTTTAGTTATCAGTTAACATAGACAAAGAAGATGACATAGCGTTCAGACACTTCTCACTACCCTGCGCATAGCACGGCCACGCCAAACCCAGCGCCAATCAGCAGTACGGATGTTGTTTGTTTGAAAAAGTCAAAATGTTGTCGCAAGACATTGATGTGGCAACAAAATCGACACATTTTCGACTGTTTACGCTGTTGGCTCTCAATGGGACCACAACCGATCGAGCACGAAGCGGACGTGCAAGAGATATTAGGTCAAAGCAGGACCGTATCATCAGGTTAACCACACCTACGGGATAGGTTTAAGACTGCAACGGGGACCGCCAATAAATTGTATTGACTTTACAAAATTCGAATATCGGACCAAACTGAACGAAACAGAAAGTGTTTTCCGACCTACATACACTTTTTTTTGTCAAATTGTGTTGACGCCCGGTGTAAACTGGGTGTTTTCTTATTAATGGAATTTATTACAAACAAGATTTTGTAAACTTTCTAAGGTGAAATGTTATTGCTTTAAATGTATTACAATTTGTTTAAATCTGATTTGATGTCTTCGCACAAGAAGGAATTGAAAAGAAAGTTGCGTTTCTTTTTTTGCCTAGAATATATACATGTACCCTTAATTTAGGTGTGATTTTTATTTCGTTGTGCCTACTGTTCTGGACAAAGTCATTATTCACACTCGTTCAAATGCAACATCCATCGATGAAATATAGCAAAAACACAACAGGATGACCGAAAGAAGTCTAAGACTTACATCTGGGTGGTATTCATCAACCAGTCTTATTCTAAATTTACCACAAAATCACACAATAACGTATCCGATTGGCCAAGTCATACGTCTCGTCCAATCAGACGGCTTGTGGTGTAATTTTGACATATACTATCAAGTGAATTTAGCATTGTTGGTAAATATGGCCTTTGGTCCGGCCAACAAGTACGAAACAAGTATGAAAAAGTGCCACTAAATACCAACCCAAAGAGAGAAACCCGTAATAATTATGTTTATCGTCAATCGTTTCTTCATATTAAGGCAGAATACCCGTAATGTGGCCATTTTGAGATTCACCAAACATCTGTCTTTTTCGGGCGGCGTCGTTACGTAGGCTATATATATTCGGGCGCAGTTGTAAACATTCGGTTTGTGGAAAGTTCCACTGCCGAATGTTTTCGACTATGTCCGAATGAGTCGTGCGAATCTCTTTAGGGATGTAGTACCTTAAGTAGGATGTTGGAAGATGACATTCAGAATTTGTCACATATTCACAACAATTACAAAATAGGTAATATCAATTATCATGATCTTGACATATTTACATTAAAAGGTGAATGAACGAACTGGGTGTAATCATCCATCCTGTTCGACAGAATACACATGGCGTCATTCTGCCGTCATCAGATTATATCTTTATTTAACTATATAACTATATTCAACATATCATCTGAAGTTTTTATTGCATCGTCCAAAGAAAGCAAAGAAAGCCTAACTAGGCCACCGTAGCCCGTATTCAGTTTACAATTAGCATAAAGAGATGGCGTCGGCGAGTCACCAATTGGGTATTCATTAGATCGGTATCAGCTAGATTGCAATAATTATCAAGATCGTAGGATATCGTTTACAGTACGAAATGGTGCAAGGTTACCACTTGTAAGCTAGCGAGCTAAGGATGATGATGAAATTGCCATTAATTTGGTGACTTTCGTCGAATTATAAAATGCAATGTAAATGATAAAGTATGATATGTCGATGTAAAGTTGTTACATTAATAATTATCAAGGTGGTAGGATATGTGGTACGAAATGGTGCAAGGTCACCTACTTATGAATAGTTGGCTGGAGTAACAAATCGTTGGCGGGGAGTCAAAACCTCGTAACTACAGCTTGAATAAGCTGGAGTTACGAAGTTTAGACTCCCCACCGACGAAATAACGATGTATGTAACATAGATATATTTTCAAGAAAGTAAAATAGGCCAGAATTTGAAATCACAATGGGAAATAAGTGGCATAACTTTCATTCGATGCCAAGCGGCATTTTTTCAATTCAATCATTGTAACGAAACATGCCTTTGAAAATTTCAGTAATGTATCAACATCTTTTTATCGCACCAAATCTTGGCGACAGACAGTAATTTCTATCTAGGGAAGGTGGCAGAATGAGCTGTGCTCTTTTCTGGGTATCTATCTTCACTTATGTTTTTTTTCTTACAGATCTAATTAATTGTAATTATGGCGGTAATTTGCATCTTCCAAAAATGCTGACTCGATATCTTAGAGTTGTAAGCACTCGTTTAAGGACTATGTTGAACATCATGAAACCCCTTAAAAGTTGGTATCAAGTTAAGTTCGACCATTTTAAAGTCAAGTTATTTTCAAGTTTAATGGTAACGGGTTCCTTATTGACCGCGTCTGTTTTAAGACGTATTTTCCGAACGTTGCATTCATGTAAGGAGCACACACATTTTTTCAAGAAGCTCGCTGAAAATTTATTATCGTAAAATAACATGATTTAGCCTATGGATATTTTGAAAGAATTTATCGTCGCTCTTCTTCCAAAACCGCTTAACTTCAGCTTTAAAGTGACATTTCACATTTATTTTTTCACAAATTTACTTTTATTTTTATCTGAAAGAGTATCATTTTCATATGAAAATTCTGAAAATGTCAAGCCAAAATATTGCACCGTTTACGAGAAATATATATTTTTGTGTTAAAATCAAACAAATCGTTGTGGACAACAGTTTATATGGAATTTATCATTTATGTCTCAGCTTTAAAGGCGTATTTTTTCGCTTATAAATAACAACTTCAAAAAACTGAAAGCATTTCTACGCATTAGAATAACCAATCTTTGCATCAAGACATACTTTGAAAAAAAAAAAATGAAATTGGAATGGTTTGTCCCTTTAAAGTACAACTTACACTAGTTATGCAGGTATCTTATAATTTTAAAGCCAAACACCACGGTACGGAAACTACAGAGACAGAGCCATTGGCTCTGCCGCTTAAATCCTCTGGGGGGCTTCCGGCCATGTGTGGCTCTGTCTCTGGGGTCGTGATTTTTTGACAAAAACAGGTGAGTGTTCAACTTTGTTGTTCATTTATTTTCTTCTGGTGCTTAAAATCGAAAAACCGGGAATGTCATGCTCCCCTAAGACCATTTATCTGCCCGTTCTAATTCTGTGGGCTTCAAAGTCGGCAGGGTTTTCACAGGATCATTGTCGTCGTGGGTCGACCCTATGTGATTTTTTCTTGTTTACATCATGTATCCATGTACATTTCAACGGTTAATAGCCAATTGCTGCAGCCAAAACATGTGATATACTAATCGAGGGATAATCTCGATCAGACATTGCTTTCCCATGTAACAAAACCTTAGAAATGATTGGCAAACGTAAAGTTTGAGCAATTTCTATCGGTGGCTCTGTCTCTGGCGGCTGGCTCTGTCTCTGGCGGCTGGCTCTGTCTCTGCGTGCTTGGTGAAAAAAATTAATCTATCGCAAAATTCGTGTCGAAGTAATTTACTCACACACTGAATAGATCATATTGTGTATGGCGAATGGTTCAGTCACCGATTAAACCCTTTGCAAAACATCGAACATTCAGCGTTGTTCAATTTCAAAGCTACAATTAAACAATGTCCTTTGAATGATCAAAGATCAGCGTGTCTAAATTGACGGGGGAAGAGGGATTTCGATTTAAGTAAATATGTGACTCGGAACCGAACATCCTGTGATAAAGACATCATACTATCTGGAGACAGCTACTGAACTCTCACGGCCACCGCTTTTATTCAGTGGAAAACATGCTTCTCTTCAAATTTACATGTATTGAAATATACACCAACCTTTCGTCACGGCTCATGATTCTATGTAGTACTGTACTTAAGGCGACAAACTGGGTGTTGACAAAGAAACAATTACACGATGGGTAATCCACGTGATTTGGGGAAAGGTCCACACCGAAAAATTGTCTGTTTCAAGTATATTTTGTTCTATATCTCAGTTTAAACTCTACGTATTTTGACGAGCAATTGCAACATACGCGCCTTTGAGAGGGTCATTCCTGAACCTCTTTATGCAAAGTATTCCATAGTTTTATTAAAATGCAACCAAAAACATTCATTTTGAATGTTTCGAGAAACCATGGGATTTGATGCGGAGTGAGTTAGAACCGGGGAATGTCCCTCTCAATGACGCACGTGCGGTGCACTTTATCTCGTCAAAATCCGTCGAGTATTAGCTGAGAAAATACACAAAATAGACTTGAAGCAGACGATTTTTCGGTGTGAACGTCAGGGGCCTGTTTCATCAAAACATGTTTAAAAGAAGTAATTTTGACTTAACGATGTCTTAAATATCGGTTAAAACAACAATCGCATAATCCATGGGCTCGTATTTTCAACGATCTTACGACAAAGTTTTTGTATAAAATGTGTAACAAAACATCTGAGTGCACGAGAAATCAGATTGGACCAATCAGGTTTGTTGTTACAAGTAACTACGCAAAAATTAATCGTACGAGCATTGATAATACGGGCCCCAGATCTTGATAAATTGGTGATACGCGTTTCTTGTCCAAAACTTGTCGTAAGTCATCGGTAAGACAAAGACAAAAAATACGTCTAAAAATGAAACTGGCCCTTGTTTTTTTTTCTTTTTTTTTATTTGCACCAATATATCCGACATCTTTCCATTTAATCCTTCCCAAGCAAGAC
The DNA here is from genome assembly GCA_963680895.1 of Fragum sueziense. Lineage (NCBI taxonomy): Eukaryota > Metazoa > Mollusca > Bivalvia > Cardiida > Cardiidae > Fragum > Fragum sueziense. Next base: position 35,838,841 of record OY804592.1, read on the forward strand.
ATTTTTCTGGTGCATTGCGAGAAAAGAAAATTGCTCATAACCAGCATTTTCATATTTTTTCTCACAGATTTCAATGATACCTATTACATATTTGATACTTCGGAGCTATGCGCAGATACATACATGTCTCTCTCATGAGAGGGGGGGGGGCGCCCATCTGCATCCTTGCATGTCTGGACATCATTTTGAATTGGAGCAGTCCTAAATAAGAATTCTATGTATCACCTAATGTGATATAATACCCCGCCATTACATTTGTCCGGATAAGTGTTTTTGTCGAAAACAAAGGACAGTGACTCACAAAATAAGAAAGGAATATTCATGCTCCTTTGATACAGAACTTGTCTTTATTGAGATATATCTACCCATGAAATTTCATGATCATAGCTTCGATACTTTCAGAGATATGCTTTGGACAAGTATTTTGTAAACAGATTAAAATTAACCGACAGTTCAAAGCAGAGCCAGCCGCCAGAGACAGAGCCAGCCGCCAGAGACAGAGCCACCGATAGAAATTGCTCAAACTTTACGTTTGCCAATCATTTCTAAGGTTTTGTTACATGGGAAAGCAATGTCTGATCGACATTATCCCTCGATTAGTATATCACATGTTTTGGCTGCAGCAATTGGCTATTTACCGTTGAAATGTACATGAATACATGATGTAAACAAGAAAAAATCACATAGGGTCGACCCACGACGACAATGATCCTGTGAAAACCCTGCCGACTTTGAAGCCCACGGAATTAGAACATGCAGACAAATGGTCTTAGGGGAGCATGACATTCCCGGTTTTTCGATTTTAAGCACAAGAAGAAAATAAATGAACAACAATGTTGAACACTCACCTGTTTTTGTCAAAAAATCACGACCCCAGAGACAGAGCCACACATGGCCGGAAGCCCCCCAGAGAATTTAAGCGGCAGAGCCAATGGCTCTGTCTCTGTAGTTTCCGTACCGTGAACACTAAAGCCAGGAAATACACTATTCATTTAAAAAAATATTTTTATCATAAGTTTGAAAAATACGCTTAGCACCTTCTTGCATTTAGAAGACGAAACTAACAATTCAACTATTTTGTAGACAAATTTTTATCATAATACATTAAGCAACATTGATCCATAACACAAGCCTATTCGCTTATCTCTCGTATTTGGCCACTGTTCTGGGGTCAAGTCTAATATAAACAAAAGACTTGTCATTTTAAATGATCATTATCAAGTATGGAAATGATTCGAGTGGTACCGAGCCTTACTTCAAAAACAGGGTTCAATAGTTTTATCTGTAACGGATTAAAGGTGACATAAGCATTGATATAATGACATTGATATGATCGGATATTATTGGCCTCTAAAACAAAGTAACTTCAACATGTTTTGAAAAGGCATTACTGCAACGCTTTTTGCCAGAAAATGTAGGGGATCGGTGTCGGAGATTCCTATATGAATTTAGTTACTTTGTAAATACGTGTTTTAGCCGTCTCTGTACTCTGCAGACGTTTTTTGCTGTTTTTAAGCAAGCATGGGGAAAATGATACATTATCCACCCTATAAAGTGGACGTGTCTTATTTGTTTCTTATTTTTTAAACCTCCCAATGTGTACTTTAAAAATTGAAATATATTTATTTATTTTGCATACTTAAAGTCCATAGAGATATGTTCCATTTAATTGCTAGTATCCATACCGAAAATAAACATTAAAGTTAAAAAAACTGCGGATTAAGTATTACATATTTCTTTCTATCCCATATTATCAAACATTTAAGAATTTCATTTTTCACGTCTTCTATTGTCAGGGAATCGTGTGACATAAATGTCTAACAAACTACCTTAAACGATTATTACACGTTTGAAAAAGAAGTGAGTATGACCACGCACCTTTAAGGACAGACAAGGGTTACAAATTAGGGATAATTTGGGTGCTTTGTGGTTTTCAATTGTGACACCTGGCAAATGTTTAGGGCAGTCAATCGTGTCCCCTGTCGTAACCTTAAATGAAGGGACACGGGGAAAAGGGGGGTGATTCAAAATGAATCAAAATACTCTGATCCTGCAAAATGTGATTAATCAAGCAAGGCATCCAAAAAATGTTAAAATACGGAAGTCAATCGTATTTGTACAAAACACAATTATTTCTAGAAGTGAATATGTTTAACCTTTTGTTACTTTTGTTACCTTAAGGTATCCCATTCATCATTAGATGCCAAACACTTTGTTCAAATTCGGGCGTCCGTAAATTGGCGAGAGTATATCATCCTCAACTTCCGTTGCATCGATTGATGCTAGAACTTGCACAACGTTTTTGGTATCTAAGTATCAGATAGAAGCTGTAGAGTAGATTCTACGTATTAGATAGAGGCTGTATAGTAGAGTCTACGCGATGCAAACGTTCAAAAGGCACAGCCTTTGACGTTTATGTCGCGTAGAATCTACTACACAGACTCTATCTGACTCAGTGTTCGTCAACCAATGAAAACATACGTTCTTCAAACCACGCCTCAGACCGGAGCTACTATCAAGCGGATCTTCCTGGAATTACATCATTATCCCAAAAATTACACCATTTTCCCAAAAATATTACATCATTTTTCATAACTGCACAGGAAACGGGGGCGTGGCTATGTATAAACTGACCGGCAGTGTGCTTATGTCAAATATACCGCCGAATTTTCAAATATATTGCAATTTCAGGTCCAAAACTAGGACGAACACTAAGCGAAATTAACATTTGATTGCGCGCAGCGAAGTGAATGTTTATATCGCGTGGAATCTACTATACAGACTCTATCTGACTTAGTGTTCGTTAGCGGTTCTTTGGAGACGGGGGCGGGGCTATGTATAGACGTCACATAAACTAGCCGGCAGTCTCGTTTATGCGAAATATAGCGGCAAAATTTTAAAATATACCGCAATTTCATTGGTCAAAAAGGTAGAACGAACACTAATGATAAATGGAATACGGTACCTGAAATTAGCGTCCACAGAGAAGAAATGTCATAGATTCATGAACCAACTTTTGTTTGCATGCGTAAAGAGCACATAAAGCTTCCTGTGTGACAATTTAGACCTTTAAAAGTTTTTATTGCACTCACTTGGCTATGCAAAAGTGGGACAATACACGCAAGAAGAACATTATCACATGGGACAAACGAGGGCTGCAATGAGAATGAACTTACTCTAACCGTATCGCCACTTGGGTATTCAAAATTATTTCCCAGACTGGTCTGTATTTAAAGGTGTTGCAGATAACAAATAAATAAGTGTATTCTGCCTCCTATTAACCTAAGACCTAGGTAATGCACTTCCGGTTTAATCGTTATATTTCTACTTATTATTGAGCGTGCTCAGATTTCCGGGGAAATATTCTAAACAATTTTTGTAAAAATGTTTCTAAAATGTATGAAGAGTAGGCAGAAAACCCAATTAAAGTCAAAAATTCAAAATTTGAGAGCAATAAAAATTACTTCCCTTAAAATCGTCTATTCGCACCATACAAATTTCGTTCCATAACTGGTCACATAGCTTCATATCCCATTACCCAGGTCTTAACTTAAAACTGTTGGAGGAGTTATGCACTTAAAAACTGCTCACGGACGTACAGACAGAGAAAGACGGACGGTCGGTCGGTTGATCGACCTACAACCAGTGCCATAACATAATATGACCATGCACTGTTTCACTATCCAATTCGAATGCTGAGCCAATTTGAATATTACAATTTATTCTTGATGGATCGTAATCTTGTTTCGATAAGGGTTGTCGATAAGGGTTATAAAGTGATTCAAATTAACAAGAAATTGATACTCCAATCCATTAATTCGTGATACATTAAAGCAATTAGTTGAGTTCATGTAAACACGTTAAAACATCTTCATTCCTAAACACCCAGCGACAATGCACAGTCTATTTTTGTTGAATGAACCAAAATCCATTCAGAAATGTGACCCTCATTGCCATCACGCGAAAAACGGGTCTGCATTAGATTTCTGAAGATAATAGCAGAATTACAAATAAGAGGGGATGATGGCTTTTCAAATTACAACGTTTCATTCACATTTAATCAAACCCCATGTTGTGGGTACTCATTTGAATCGCCTCCTCGAGATAATTCAAATGAGTACCCACAGCATAGGGTATAGATTTGAAATAACACTCTTGGTATGTCTTTATTCTCCTTTTATTTATTACTTTGTGATGTCTGTAAAAGACCGTTTCTTGCTATGTTTGAACCGTACCATTCGACGGGCCCTCCGGAAGTGCACGTGAGAACCCAGACTGATTATCGTCCCTGATACTATCTCGTACCGATAACCAGTCTAAGTAAAGCTCGTGCATGCCCTTAACCCATTACCAAACGACAAAATTTTAGGGCGGTCCAAATTGAAAGTTCCTACAGACGACAATTTCAAGTGAATGGAAATTTTAATTTTCAGGTCTTTTTGGATGGAAAACATTGTAGGAAATGAAGAAATTGCTTGTCACAATCAATTTCTTCATTTTCCACGATGTTTTCGAAGGCCATTATTTTGTGGGGAGTCAAGAAGAGTCATTGTGTGGTAATGGGTTAAAGGCTTCCAATGTCAAATGGTACGACATGAACATACCATGACGGGTCTATTGTCTTTAATATTTTTCCAAACAAGCCTTGGTTTTGGCACCACTGTTAGGAAACCAATGTGAAAACTTTGATACAAAAGAAGAAATTTCTCTCCCAACAAACAATTAAGGACTATACCCAATATAAACCATTTAATCATAGAGGTCCATCATGCTGGAATCAGAAACTTTCGATTACGCTTTTCAATAATTTCACTATGACTTGTAAAGAATGAATGATTTACAATCATAATTTAACCCTTTCAATACAAGATCTGGTTTTGACGTCAAAAGGCTTAGGAAAACATTGAGACAAAAGAAGAAAATGCTGGTAACCAGCATTTTGTCCTTTTGCCTCTATATTTTCTATGCTCTATTGTACAAAAATCCATTTTTGTTAAGATATATTTTGTCGTCGGTAGTAGGCTTTGAATTGGATCACTCTAACATGAAGCTGTTTGGGAAAAGGTTAACCCTTTCCCAAACGACAAAATTTTAGGGTGATCCACTTCAAAAACTGCCACAAATGACAAAATGGATGTTATTGAAGATATGATTTGTGCAAAATTTGGCACAGAAAATATTGAGACAAAAGGAGAAACTGCTGGTTATCAGCAGTTTCTTCTTTTGTTTCAATGTTTTCCCAAGCCTTTTTTATTAGGGACGTCAAAACCAGGTCTTGTTTGGGAAAGGGTTAAGATGACATGTCCCTGCTTTTGGGTCAAATGTCACAATGTTACGAAGTATTCAAGCTCGAAAAAAAAAAGATGGTAAACTTAGGAAGAATGTTCAAAAAACGATTTTTTGTTACAAATTACCAGTCATTAGACACAGATGACTTCGGACGTAACGGAGTGTGGCCGAATAACAACAATCGACGCGTTTTATTCCGGAAACGTCGTGGGAAAAGGAGCGTCCCTGAGTACAATGTCTTGGTGTTATAAGTAAGCAATTCTTCTTTTCACTCAATGATTTCCAAAATGTTTTCAGTGTCGGGCGTCAAAAGCAAGGCAATTGTTTTGGAAATGATTCAGCAGGATTTTACTGAAACCTTCAGATTTAGAATTTTTAATAGCAATGCTTTTGTCTTCTACATCGCCTATGAATTTGGACGAGTTAACCTATGACCAGACGTTAAAATGGACTTTCGCAATTCAAAGATGATGCAGACGACGATTTCAAGTAAGTATAGTTTTTTTTCTTTTATGGTACAAACATTTTTGGAAATGGAGAAATTGCTTGTCACATGCAATTTCTTCATGTTCCTTAGAGTTTTCCAAAGCCCCTTTCTTTAGAGGAGTCAAAAAGAGTCAATGTGTGGGAATGGGTTAACATTTACAACCATAGCTTGAACGTCAGCGCCCGTTTACACATGACGTTTTACATTTTCAATTACGTCCCGTTCAGTCGTTGCGAGATAGTCATCGTTTGATTCGCTGAGATGTTTCAATTGATTTTAACTGTGAATAAAGCTGTTAAACGAACCCAAATTACACCCAAAATGTTATCAATGTTATACCCTTTGCTTTAACCCATACCCGAACCTAAAACTTCAAGACTGTTGCAGGCAATCATTTGTATATCAATAAAGAGAGAATTTGTGTAGGTGACTTTCTTAATTGCGTTTTATTTACGAACTTCGAGAACCAGTTTCAAAATTTAAGCACACGACTTTTGCAATTGTTTACGCACATGGGCATACATTTGGTATTCAGACCACTTACTTCGGGTTTCGATTATGACAGATCGACAATGATCGGCTCATATTCCATATCACGGAATTTATCGAAATCATAGAATTAAAACCGATCTTTAAACAGCATGCGAATTCATTTAAAAGAGATCAAACATCCTCACACATTATCGCTTTTTACATCCCATATAATAGAATCTATTAAAACATTGCGAAAAATGCAGAAATTGCTGGTGACAAGCAATATCGTCATTTCCCACAATGTTCTCTACCTGGAAAGACGAAAAATGCAAAAATCCCATCGCTTTGAATTGTCGCTTGCAACATCTTTGAATTTGGACACGTCTAAAATTTTGCAATCTGGTAATGGGTTAAAATGTGAAAGTAAAACGCTATATTACAAGTGCATCGACTTTCTTCCTAATAGCGAATTAGTTTTTTTCAAAGCTTTAATAAACACTTTAGATGAGAATATTTGTCTCAAGTAGGATTTAAAGTTTCAATGTAAATTTGACAATCATAAATTTTGCTTTAAAAAGTGTGAAATTGAGCTACAATATGAGAGGAGAAATATACTGAACAAAAATGAAAACGCTACACCTACTTTGCTTGCCGCATTTCTTCTAAAGACAACAAGTAAAAAAATCAAATGAAAGTGTTTCGCATTGTTCATTGATTTGGTTATGCCAAGCACTAAACGTTTTGTGGATCTTAATTACGGGGATGAAAAACGGACTCTTTAAATGTGACAGGGGTCCGTTTTTCAGGTGTACAATTTGAACGGAAATTTTACACAATTCAAACCTTCAGAAATCAAAGCTGAAGAATGCAAACCATGCCGGACTATACGGAATGGTAGTCTGACAATTTACCAGTCAGGAAATGTAAAGAAGCTTGCATAACATTGTTTCAGAATTTAGAAAATGATGTTTGAAAAGCAGAATTTTCATTATGTTCCAAAACTTGAACATTTTACAATGTAATCTCCATAGGACATTGAAATCACTATTGCATGGACATCTGGGGACAATCCAAGTCGAATAAAGCGTTCAAAAATCCCTTGCAAGGCCTGCATGATGTTGCAAAAAACCCAATCGAAAATCGTGATAAATTTGTGAATACCAAACATTTTAAATTCCCTATTTGTTTATGTAAAAGGGAGGTAATTCGCAAAATTGACAAATTAGACCTTGGTTTAAGAGCTTGCTACAAGAGATAAGTGAGATTTTAAGTGTTTTTATTGCAACCCAGATATGACCCTTTCCGAAAGAATAATGAAGCGTTTTCTGCGCATGCGCATATGCGGCATTCGATGAAATTAGCTCTAAACGCATTAAGGGCTATAACTCTGACATTAAAGAAGACAAGGCAATGAAATTTCGACAAAACGATTGCTGAAAGCCTGGGAAATAACGTCAAAATATATTTCATGCTATTAGTTCGATACTTTTCCAGAAATAAGAAATTTTGCAGTGTAGCGTTTTCACTTTTGTTCAGTATATAAACAACCCAGTCGACTTGCATAACCCATTACCAAACATTAACATGTCGATGGCTCAGCGCGAAACAGTTGTAACTGCCTATAAACATATAGGCAGTTACAACCGTTTCGCACTGAGCCATCGATTTCTGATTATTCCAATTTTGAAAGTTGTTGCAGACGATAAAATTGATGTTGATGAACACAGATTTCGCTTTCAGTATAGCGCAGAAAATACAGAGGCAAAAGGAGACAATGCTGGTTATCATCATTTTCCTGTTTGTGTCATTTTCTTTTTTTTCTATTAGAGACGGCGGAGCGCAGAATCTTCCAAATTACAGCTGTGGAAAATCGGTTGCTTTGGAAAGGGTTTAGAAGATAGGGTGGTAGAACATATTGCGGGAAAGAAGAAAATAATTATAAGCATCCTCTCTTTCCCTGTAATGTTTTATATGCTAGTGCATACATTTTTCCCAATGCAACTCTCTTCAGTTTCTGTTTCAACCAATTTCAAAACTTATCATTTCGTCTCAATGTTTCTATATCATTCAATCTTCACCCTTCTGTGACATTTATTTTTTCTTCTGTATTTCTTCAATTTCGAAGCAATCACGATTTACCCGTTTAGTATGATAATATTATGATTGAATGTATTCGATATTATAGTAATTGGCAACTAAATATTATTGATTTCAAATTGAAATTAATTAAATACAATTGAGCCGGATCTGGTAAATGCCCATTAATGCATTTGAGAGTAACATGAACACCGATCAGCCTGGGCATACGCACACTCCGACCAGGATCCGAATCGTTCTCTTGTAGCTTTTTTCTTACCCTGTAGTAACTTAACCCTTTCCCAAACGACAAAAAATTAGGTTAATCCAAATTCGAAGATGTTGCAGACGATAATTTAAAGTGAATGAAATTAGTATTGTTGTTCTTTTGTGGTAGAAAACATTGTGGGAAATGAAGAAATTGCTTGTCCCTAGCAATTTCTTCATTTTCCACGATGTTTTCCAAAACCTTTTTCATTTGGCGAGTCAGAAGGCGTCAATGTGTGGTAATGGGTTAAAGATAGCAGCATGAATCCTCATTGGATTGCATTTGCCTAAGGGCTGATCTGGAAACACAGCTCTCTAAAATGCTGTAAAAGCCCATTTTCCAGATCCTCTCTCAATTATTGTTTTTCAGCTCAACTCAATCGTAAACCTTTATACATAAAGAGTTACCATTTTTTGCCACCCGATGAAAGGAAACATCCACTAAATTTATTCGTTAAATCCCTCTGTTTTTGACACCAATTTACAAAAGTAATATCTCATTGAAAATACTTGAAAAGTTTAAACTTACCTTTTTATTTGTTGAAAGAAGAAATAAAATTCTCAAGTAGGAACGATATATTTCACCGCTTTTCAAAATTCCTCACTTCAAACATTTATAAACACTTTAAATACGGCGTCTAGACTCTGTTTAATTTTTCTCATAATTGCTGGCCACGACTTTCTATTCAATTTCGCAATTTTTCATTAAAAATATTCACTTCCCACACAATGAATTAATAAACACTATAAAATCCAAATTTTGCAGCAATTTATTCAAGATTTTAGTCTCTGGGTCGTTCTTTAATTACTACAAGTTCGTGCAAGGTTTCGTTCACATCATTCCATTAATTCTTTTGTTTTACAAACATTTTTGTCTCTCACTTTAATCCAAAATTATTTCGTCAAAAATATGTTTTTCTTAAATCCCCGCGGGTAATTTCGGTGATATTTTGTTCCGTCTCACATAGCTAGCGAATAAAAAAAATCTCCACAAAAAATCACCACAAGTAACGCAATAATATAAAAAGAGCTGTAAGTGATGAGCAGAGAAACAGAATAAAACTGTCGAAAATCCACTTGTAGAATATTAATGACATATAATATAGCGAATTCACATAGCTACGATGTTCCCTGGCAGAAGAATCCGTAGAATATATCGCCCACAATTACAATCTGATATCTATTCCAATTTGACTGCGTCACTCGTCCAATTCTTTATGGTCAACTAAGTTGTAGAGCTCTGAAATGAAAGGACAAAATACATTTTATCGCGGCTTTTCATTGAAAACCGCGTATCTGCAGCTTGTTTTAAGATGCAGCTACGAGGTTTTCGTTGAAAAGCAGCGATATAGCGCACAATTAAAATCTGATATTCATTCCAAGTTTGTCTGCGTCACTCGTCCAATTTTACTGTTAGTGCTCAACTAAGTTGCAGAACTCTGAAACAAAAGGACAAAATACAGTTTATATCATTGTTAATCGTCTTTATGCCTGTATCAAACAACTTTATAATCATATTATCTGGTCAAAAATGAGAAGTTTTTGTAGACGACGAATTAATCTCTAGAAAAGAAAATATTGAGGGGAATTGAGAATATCACACTTGTTTTCAGCGTTATTTATCTTATTCTCGTCGTTAAAATCCAAATCATTATTTTTAAAGTCCTTAAAAATAAACCGACATGCGCTTACACTACGTGGAGTTCTTAATATGGTAGGTCTTGATTGGTCTGAGACAGAATTTATTAAGTTTATCAGTTATTCAATTAACTACGAACTGTCATATAAGTATGGCCGAATCAGGAATTCGGATTCACAATTGAAATATTTCAGTTACTTTCAGTGCAGAACTATTGACAATTGTAGGGGCTTTTGTTACAAGCTTATTAATTCTAAAGAATTTCGTGTACAATCAATCGTTAAGACACTTCAAATCGGGATGGACAGATTCAACAATAGGACCAGATCAATTCTTCCTATGATTTGATCCGTAGGATTTACTGCGGTATTTGTCTGCATAATATTCCATGGTTGTCGAGAATAAAATGATGGTCACCTGGGAATTAGGTGCATTTTTTACGAATTTGATTGAATAAGAAGGCATTTTGTCAAAAGAGTTCTACATGTAAATCTATGCTGATCAGGGCATGTGTGCAATATAGAACTTTGCAGAGAAATCACTATAGATAACTATATTAAGATATTCCATTCATCATAAGATATAAAACACTCGAATTCGTGCAACTTCGGGGGTCATCCGTAAAAAATGGAAATTGGCGAGGATGTCCTTCGTCAATTCTGTTGCCACGGATGGCGGCCGGAAATTGAGGAGAGTAACTCTCGTTAAGGTATACAGCTCTCCCATCATTAAAAACACCAATTTCTAGCCATACGAATTACATCAAACTAAACACACTTGTAAATACACTTCACATAAGTTGATTCACCGTGCCGTATTTCAAGATTATTATTCAAGAAGAAAATAATTTACAAAATTTATTTTACTCTATATTCATATGCAAGGGATGTAATTTTGAACATTTTTGACAAATATGCATTAATTCAAAATTCTAAACCTTACACAGTGCAACGATGTTAGGATCCAGAGGGACCCGGAACCCATTACCTCCCTAATTTATACACTCCTCATAAGTTCTAATTGACCGCTTTTTATACTCGTTTTACCAGAAAATGGCTGAAACATATAAACTGAAATTTTGACAGTTGTTTATCTATTTGATAAAGATTTCAAATGAATATTTTGTTTCACCGATCATTTTATTTTGCACGAGTTATTTGGTAAAAACGCATTTTGGTCAAACGTGCAAGAAAAACACGTGCGCCAATCAAAACTCATAAATGTTACATGCATCATGTCCTTTACTGCCTAGAACTTAGGAAAAACAGAAAACATGACCAAAATCAAGTAACACGAATACGCTAGAGGGCTTCGCTTGATTGAATCTAGCAGGCCAGTTATAGGGATATGTTCTCAATAAACTTTTCTGTCATTCTTTAATTAACAGAACATAAGTGATCTTCTTTTATGATTTCTGATGCCTTTAGCAATAATTTCCATGTTGTTAGAATTTTCAATCGTCACAGTTCTGTCTAAAAAGGACTGTTCCTGGAATTTCGATTGACCGGAAGTGGGTTTGTTAACATGATGCTTACACAGCCCATTAACATCGGTTATTCTTTCGGTCCTTTAGAATGTTACACTCAACAACAATCAACATGAAAAACATTATCAGGGCAATTGGTACGACCGGAGCAAAATTATCCTTTTTTCTGGCCATTTCCAAGCATATCTGGAAACCATTCTTGTCAACAATATCATTCTTGTGTTATTATTTGATAGACATTCGCCACATATTAGCGTCAAACCACATTCAAAGCCTTCATTACTATTTAAAAGTTTAATTTTAGCCCCATTAAGCATAATAGGTTGGGTTGAAGAGAATTCAGACAACAATCCAACATGCAACACTTTGGACGATCTGTATCGCGTTGTCGCTCGCGAATAGAGAAAATTCACAAGGAAATACAGCCTTTTCTGTGAAACCATCATCAGAATGAAGTTACAAGCAATGATCAATGTTTCTTAGAGAAAATGCGTCATTGACCTCTGTTTTGTGACTTTTAATTTGTAGGGGTCTTTATCTGATGCCATTGTTTTGATGATGCATTGTAATACGAAGCTATTGAAATTTTGTGTAAATTATAATAAATAAATATATTAGCTGATGTTATGAAAATGATTATGTTTCGAACGCAGTTGTAGTCTGTACTTCCCAAAATATGAGGTGGCCAATTAGAACTTTTGAGTAGTGTATATGAAAAGGCTTATCAAAGTGATTTTCTGAGGAATATAAATTTTTATAGGCTAATGCAGTCGCTCCTCGCCTGAAAAACATATCCCCTCTATGAAAATGTCTGGATCCGCGCTTGAAAAACGGTGTTAATCGTGTAACTTCTAACTTTCTAACTTTAAGCAGTTTGAAAAGTATGTTATACTGAATAAAAAATGTTAAGAAACTCTTACGAAAAAATACTTTTAAAAATATTAGATAAGTGATATACTTATGTGTAACGGTGCATGTTTTTGACTTTCTCAAAACCAGACTTGGTTTTGCGTCATTTGTAGAACATTCTTGCAAAAATAAATAAATAAATTAATCAATTAAAAAAAGAAAAGAAAGAAAAAGCTTATAAACAACGTTGTCTATTGTTTCCTGGTTATTTTCTTATCAAAACTATTTTGTCAACTGCAGCAGTTTTCAAATTATAATTCAGTTTGCAGTTAGCGAAAGGGTCAATCTGTAGTATAAAACTTAAATAAGGACAATAGCTACACATTTATTTATTTAGATTAAAATCAAACGATAGTAACAAAAAGACAAAAACAAATATTATTTTTTTCGTTCAACTAAATATTGTAGAAAAAGATATTTACCTTAGTGCGCACAAATAAAAACTTCCGTTCACTAGCTTGTTAAAAACAATTCATATATCCCGAATCACTTTATTTCAACTGAATCAAAGTTACAATGGCATTATCATTTTCACAAACTCTCATCGAATTCCCAATAGTTGATACAATGTATCCAAATGTATCCACAGTGCAAATAAATAGCAACTTCCTTTTACAAATCCTTTTTAAACAATCAAAATCACTTCCATGACAATTGCGGCTTCGGGGTCTATCAAAAGCTTATCAAGTCGTCAATTAATATGTTTTAACACCCTTGCAGAAAGAAAACGTTTTAAATAAACCGCCTCGGCGACTCAATGAAGTAGCCGCTATTTTTTTTACTCCGCACAATAAACGCGATTTTACAGGTAACGAAACCCTTAAAGGTACACTCTCTCATTTCCGACTGCGGTTAGGGAGATTGACACTTTTACCGACCGCAAAAATATTAATGAACCAGAATGTTGAATAAATTTTCCTTATGGTATTTGAGAAGAACATGGATCTAGATCAGCCTGTGCATATGACACATTTACTGACCGCAAAAATATTTCAGCCAGAATCTTTAAAAAGTCTCCTTATATTATTACATTTCAAGAACAAGATGAATTCAGATCAGCCTGCGCATATGACACTTTTACTGACAGAAAAATATATAAACCCTTTCCCAAAGGGGGAAATTTTAGGACAGTCCTATAAAAGCTGCTGTAGACGACAACATTGGTGTTAAAAACGAAGGTATTTGTGTATAATATAGCAAAGAAAATATCGAGACAAAAGGAGAAACTGATGGTTATCAGCAGTTTCTTCTTTTGTCTCAATGTTTTCCAAAGCCTTATCTATTAGGGACGTCAAAACCAGGTCTTGTTTGGGAAAGGGTTAATGAGCACGAATCTTGAGAAAAGTTCCTGTGATTCACTCGACGTCGGATATTTTCTTGCAACGTCGTGAACATTCGTTACGTACTCGTACCTCGTAACTTATTTGGGCGACGCCATTCAACGGTGGAACGTTTCACCATGGATTGTGTACGACATCAACCGATTAATTCCTACGCCGCATGCATCTCTGTAGGGTTGGACAAACTTAAAAACTTGTGAAAATGATACAAAAAAAAAAAAAAAAGAAAAAAAAATAAGAAAAAGCTGATAACCAACATTTTTGCCGCTTTCATCCAAATTGTCTATGCTCTAGTGTGCAATAATCTTTCAACATCTATCATGTCGTCTGCAGCAGCTTTAAAAACGAACCAGTCAAGAAACGTTTCGGAAAGGGTCAGTCAACCTTCAATAGCGTCAGTCAACCTTCAAAAGCGTCAATCAACCTTCAACATAATATACAGAGTTTGTGCGAGGAATTGTTTAACATTAAAAAAGCTGTAAAACATTGAGAGAAAAGAAAGAACTTCTGATTAGCGGTATTTTCTAATTATTCGTATTTCTATAGGTTTCAATCTTTGCTGCAGCACATAAATATTACTTTTTCTACTCACTGGTGGTGAACTCGGCCAAAGCGATGGGCGTTTTTCGCTACATTAAGGTACAGAGTTTAAAGATCTGATTGGATAGTTTTTCTAATAACAATGAATTTGTTCTAAAAATAGACCGGGTTAACCGATATGTATTGACAAAACGTCGGTGCTATAATAAAATCTCGTAACTACGGCATTATCGAAGCCGTAGTTACGATATTTTATAGCAACACCGACGGAATACAATGACCGCGAAAAAACGTCCCACGCTTTGGCCGAGTTCACCACCAGTGCTACTATACTAACATTTTGCAATATGCATTACCTTTGATAGTACGGTGTTGGCCTTTCTGAATCCATTTCCAAGTCCAAAATGACATAACAAGTCGCCTGATTGGAAAAGGCGTATACAAATCTCGGCAAATCAAATGGATTCTAATGTTATTTCATATCCATACTGGATAATTAGTTGGTCAGACGGAAACCAGCCCACATACCACCCAATAGGGAATGATTTTATCCTGCTAATCGTGGTGTAATTTCGGACAAACAAATAGTTTTCGTTGGTGTTATTATAAAATCTCGTAACTACGGCTTGATTCAAGCCGTAGTTACGAGATTTTATAACAACACCAACGGCTTAACAAAACATAACGGTAAACCTGGTCTATTTTTAGCACAAAATTCATTGCCATTGGCGTCAGTTCTGAAGACGGCGGTAACCATGTTGACCCTGGTCAAGGTGATCTTTAGACCCCTTCTTGATAAGGTATCATGCCCATAAGCCGGTAAAGTGAGATACTTACAATTTGGTGCCGTAACTTGTCCGGATACTAAGGTTAGGGGTCATTCTTTGGCATACCTTTTATTTGGGAACATATCAGTGATACCGTGACCAGTTCATGTACGACTTCGGTTGGAGGTAGCAAGCCGTTTTAACCCATTACCAAACAGCGAACTTTTAGACTCCTCTAAATTCAAAGATGTTGCAGACGACAATTTAAACTGAATGAAATTTTATAATTTTTGGTCTTTTTGTGTAGAAAATATTGTGGGAAATGAAGAAATTGCTTGTCACAAGCAATTTCTTCATTTTCCACAATGTTTTCCAAAGCCATTATCTTGTGGGGAGTCAAAAAGAGTCAATGTGTGGTAATGGGTAAATCTGGTAAAAGTGATCTTCAAAGTCATTGTTGAAAAGCCTTAAAGGTATCATCACCATAAGCCGGTAAAGTGAGACACTTACAATTTGGTGCCGTAACTAGTCCGGATACTAAGGTTAGGGGTCATTTTTTGGCATATCTTTTATTTGGGACCATATCAGTGAGATCGTAGCCTGCTCATGTGCCACCCAATTGGCTTCGGCTGGGAGTAGCTATCCGTTTGACCCTGGTTAGAATGATCTCCAGAACCCTTCTGATAAGGTATCATGACCATAAGCCGGTAAGGGGAGATATACAGTAGTTTAAGTATTGTAACTTGTCTCGACTCCAAGTTCGGGATCAGTCTCAGGGAAAACATTTGTTGTGTCACGCGATTCTCCGTACTGAAGTAGCCAGTCCACGTAGGCCTCCCACCCAATTGGCGTCGGTTGGTAGAGGCGAGCAATGTTGACTCTAGTCAAAATGATCTTAAGTGTCATTCTTTATAAGGTTTTATGACCATAAGCTGGATACAGTGTTTTAGTGCTGTATTTTTGTCCGGTCTACAAGGTGAGGGATCAGTCCACGGGAAACCCTTCGTTAAGTCACATGATTCCCCGACGTGCTGTAGTAGCCGGTCCATGTGTACCGACAAATTGGCGTCGGTTGAAAGTGGCTTGCCATGTTGACCCTGGTCAAAGTGATCTCCATAGTCATTGTTGATAAGGTATTATGACCATACTTGGCGAAGAAGTGAGATACGTACAATTTGGTGCCGTAACATTTTCGGGATCCATGGTTAGAGGTCAGTCCATGGGAAATCATTCGTTGTGTCACGTGACTCCTCGCCATACTGTACTAGTCAGTCCAACTAGGCCTACCATCCAAATTGGTGTCAGTTGGAAGTAGCTAGCCGTTTGACCCTGGTCAATATGATCTTCAGACCCATTCTTGATAAGGTATAGTGACCATAAGCCGGATGCGTAAGATTTCGTGACGAAATTGTCTTGGCCACAAGATTTGGGCTCAGTCGATGGCATCTTTTACTCAGGGCCATATCAGCGAGATCGTCGCAAGTCCATATACGACTCGTTTGGCGTCGGTTAAAAGTGGCTCGCCATGTTGACCCTGGTCAATATGATCTTCAGATTCAATGTTGATAAGGTATCATGACCATAAGTCGACGAAGTGAGATACGAACAATTTGGTGCCGTAACTAATCCGGACTCCAAGGTGAGGGGTCAGTGCTTAGATCTATATGGTAACCCTTTCCAAAAATGTCCTGGTTTTGAAAGTTCGTTTTGAAATGCATAAAAAACAAAGAAGAAAGAAATTCGACGATCATCATTTTCTCTTTCTCTCAATGCATATTTGGTTCTTAATAAGAACAGAGATTGTAAGACAAAAACATTTTTTTTTAAATCATACTCATATACGGGATATCAGGCCCCGGTTTCTCGAAAAAAACTTAAGTACGTTTTCATGCTCAAATCTGAGCACCGAACTCAAGTCGCACGAAATCCACGTGAACTTCAATCGAATACCCTTCAACGTTGGAGAGTATTCCTTTGAAGTTGAGCATATTCTCATAAGCATATACTTAAGTTTTTTTTTCGAGAAACCGGGGCCAGATGTTTCTATTCTCTGTATTCAGTAGGCATAATCATAAGGTGGGGATTCTCGCGATAAAACACGACAACAACAACAATTGCAGAAAATCTTCAATATTTCTGTTTATTGTATCCGATGTGAATTTTATTTGAATCAAAGAAGGCGAATGCCTTTCAAACAATAATGTTTCAAAATATTGACGAACAATACTTAGTCAACAATTTTTAAATCAGTAGCAGCTGCTGTTGTCTGAAAGATCAATCACATCCAGCAAACTCCTGGCATTTCCGCCTTGTCCTTTCTCCGATTGTTGTTGTTGTTGTGGTCGTAGTGTCACGTGATTTCCGCCATGAAAAAGGCATGTAATTGTATAATTTTGAAAATCTGCCGTTTGAAAGGCACGTTTAACCCTGCCCCAAACAAGGCAGTTGAATGCTGTTCATATTAGATGGCTGTTGTCAAAGCCTAATCGATGTTAATAGAAATTATTTTTTTTAAATATTATATTTTAAGTATAATATAGATCTAGTAATTATTGGGATAAAAGGGGAAAAAGTTGATCATAAGCATTTTTCCCTTTTGCCCAGTGTTTTCTCAAACAATTTCCATTCAGGACGTCAAAAGCAAGCCCTGTTTGAATGTCACATTTAAGACTCCTTACATTAAAAACGTCAATGATTTTCTCTATTCTTACTTTTATTGATATGCACTCGCTCCACTCTTCCTTTAACCCTTTCCCAAACGACAAAAATTTAGACTGTTCCAAATTCAAAAATGTTGCAGACGACAATTCATAATGAATGTATCTTTAAAAGTTCTTGGTCTTTTATTGTAGAAAACATTGTGGGAAATGAAGAAAATTGCTTGTTGCAAGAAATTTCTTCATTTTCCACAATGTTTTCTAAAGCCTTTTTCTTGTACGGAGTCAAAAAGAGTCATTGTGTTGGAATGGGTTTACCCTTTCCTCAACGGTAAAACATTACACGAGTCAAAATTTTAAAGCAGCTACAGACTAAAATGTAGATGCAAATGAATTCTCAATATTAT
This sequence comes from Fragum sueziense, assembly GCA_963680895.1. NCBI lineage: Eukaryota > Metazoa > Mollusca > Bivalvia > Cardiida > Cardiidae > Fragum > Fragum sueziense. The sequence continues at coordinate 35,857,179 of OY804592.1, forward strand.
GCATCTATCGGATTGAAAACCTTGATCGAAAGTGCAGAATATTAATTACATAAGCAGTTTCTCCCTTTCTTTCAATTTATCTAAATATTCTGAGGTAGGAACATCAAAAAGCATGTATAATTTGGAAAAGGGAAATAAAGAATATGTTACCGTATTGTCACAGTATTTTAATGGACATTAAACGCGGAGCTTGATTTAATGACGGCGAGTTTCATTCAAAATATTGTCGCAAACAGAGATTACGGAAAATGTTCACATGATTTTAAAACATGATAACTCTATAAACAATTCATCCTCTCTAAAACATAGCGATAATTATTTTTATACTTGGCAGAAACAGCTTGGGAAAGTCCTATAGGAAATGAAGAAATTGCTTGTCACAAGCAATTTCTTCATTTTCCACAAAATTTTCTACACAGGAAGACCGTAATAAAATGAAATGAAATAATAAAATAAAATTACATTCACTCTACATTGTCGACTTCAACATCTTTGAACTTTGACCAGTTTAAAATTTTGCCGTCTTTTAATGGGTTAATCTTTTCCGCAACAGCAAAGTGACAGGATGTTCCAATTTGACAAGGACTGAACACAACAAAACGGATGTCGATGTATATATACATGGAAATGGAGAATTGTGTTTATATTACAGGCAATGAAATCTGAAGACTAAAAGAGAAAATGCTAATTTTCAGCATTTCTTTTTTCCCATCGATGTTTCAACAAAATACAGAATTTTTGTTGAGTACGTCAAAGCCCTGATCTTGGATTAAGGTTACATCTCAATCCGAGGAAGTGGTCATCTTACAAAGATCTAAAGAATCTACGAAGGATAAAAAATGTTCAATTGCGATCAGGCATGATTTTATCAAGCTATGATGGTAATCTTGAATGCAATTATGATAAAAGTACAAATATCTAGCTCATTTGTTATTTTCGTTTTTAGTACCATTCATTTTTTCGTAGGTACTTGTATATTTCGTTTCTGTAGCGTAGATATATGTTTACATTTTCGTGTATATATGAGACATTGTACAGAGCACCAGATAAAGGAAAGGTAAAGGTATTCTAATGTGGCTTTTTTTTTCAAAACCAAACTCTATATCAAAGATACGATTCCAATGAGTACCCACAATATGGAGTTTGACGAAAATAGAATGAAATATCTCTTTTTAAAACGCTCTTATCTGTAGCTCTGAATTTAAAAGATTTGAATTTCGGGTACGTATGTAAACGATACTGTATAGAAGTAACACGAAGATGTCACCAGTATCTAAATTGATATCTTGTTCGAATTCTAGACATTTTTGAGGTCTAATTGTCACGAAAAAAATAACGACTTTATATCGTCGCTTTTCAACGAAAAACTCGTAACTGCAGCTTCGAACAAGCTGCAGTTACGAGGTTTTCGTTAAAAAGCAGCGATATGTGTAAATTTAGTTTATGGTCGTGAGCATCATTGATAAACGGAATTAGTACTTTGACTGATCCGAATAACTACCATTTTGCTTTCGTATTGCATACATGGCTATAGATATGGTAGGGAGGGGTTGAATTTGCTCAAAAAGAGCAATGTAACTTTGTCTTTATTTCCCATTGGGTGAAAAGTTTTCTTAATTTTACATTCAGTTTATGGTTCTAATCAGTAAGAATAGGACCCATGGCCAACATTCCACATTGATTCCAAGCTGATTCTTAACTACATTACGAGACATTCGATTGGACAAGTTGAATAGGATGTTGTTTAGTTTTCAATGTTTATTTGGACATCGATTGGTTGACGAATACCATTCTAGCCCTTTACTTCGAAACATTTGAGATTTCTAATTATATGTACGACATATAAATTATAATAAAGCTGTTACTTTAACATCTAGACCCGTTTAGACTTTGTTCACATGAAACCGTTCACGAAAGGAATAGAATCACTTTGATCATTTCATACGAAACAAAGCTTTGTTTCCGGCACACGAGTTTACTAACAATACGATATAGTAGTAAGTAGGGCTCTTGGGTGCCACGAAAATTCGAGTTAACCGATATATGTTATAATGAAGCTGTTACTTTAAAATCCAATCCCGTTCAGACTCCGTTCACATGAAACCGTTCACGAGTGGAATAGAATCGCTTTAATCACGACATCCGAAACAAAGCTTTGTTCCGGCACGCGAGTTCACTAACAATGCGACATTCGATCTTGAAGCGAAACTGGCACCGCGCTTAAGTCGTTTTGGTGTGAACTTTTAAATTTTATAAAAACTTAAACGATCTGATTCGGATTAATTTCTCGCCATGTGATTAATTTAATGCTTTTCTCAAACAAGATCTGGGCCCTGTTTCATCAAAACATTTAAGTCGTATTTTTGACTTACCAATGTCTTAAAAATCGCATAAAACAACAATCGCATAACCCAGGTTTTGATAGAATGGTGATATGCGTTTCTTACCCTAAACTTGTCGTAAGTCGTCGGTAAGTCAAAAATACGTCTTAAATGATTTGATGAAACAGGCCCCAGAGCCCGTATTCACCAACGTTTCTAAATTGATTTTCTAAAGTAAAATTACACATCAACCAATCAAAGTGGCCGAGAATTTTGTCTACTTTCGTCTCGGTCACTCTGATTGGCTGTAATGTAATTTTACTGTAAAAAATCAATTTAGAAACGTTGGTGAATACGGGCCTAGGTAACAATAAAAATATCCACCATTTTCTCCTTTGGCATTAATACTTTCTGTGCTATGTTGTACTTATTGAACGGTACATCCATTTGATGTCCACAACAGCTTTCAATATGGACATATATTTGCTGTTTGTAAAAGGCTTCAAAAATCCATTCATTGCTGCTCCCTCATTTGTATCGGGGGGGGGGGGGGGGGCTGGATGTGGTGGATATCTCAAACGGCACAAAACTATTGACATGCTCGCCAATATCTTTTTTATCTACCACATCAAGCCAATTCCTTGCGTTTTCCGCCTCCTCTGCTTCAAACTATTTTAAAATCGGTCATGAATTTAAAGAATTAGAGAGAATTATCGATAATGCAGATGTATTGACATGTGATTTTCTATCATTATTCATAGTATAGAAAACAATGAAAGCAAGGGAGGAAATCGGGAATCAGTATATTATTTTTCGTTTTGTATTTACTATATCTTCTGGAACGAAAACAAAATAATTATGTACCCCTATTTCGGTTTTAAAATGAATGCGCTCAATTCAATTGTTACCCCAGCGTAACAATATCGAATTGAATTCACCCGTTTTTACGAGGGAAAAAGATGTTTACCATTTTATTAAGCAGAAAATTGAAACCTTTTTATTCTTTTCTCTCGTAAAAACGGGTAAAATTCGGCATTATTGTGACGAAGGTAACGTGATAGGGCTAATTTAGCCTGTTGATCGGGTTGATGTGACGCTTGGAGGCGGATGCTGAGCGCCTAAATGACGTGGGAGATCTCAGCGGCGACTGTAAGCGTCTCAATGATAGTAATTAATCCTTGCCCCGCTATAAATGACATTGTCTCGTGACGCCCAATAGTCGCCATTTTGAAATTTTCACTTAATCAAAGGAAAAAGAAATGCTATGTGATCGTTGATTAAAACAAAATACCGTCTCCGTAAATAGTTGATGTAAGTGAATGTTTCACAAAACCATAACATTTAAAATTACTAGTTTAAGAAAATTTTGACTCAAGTTTACAAAATATAGGCTGCCCATAGAAACAAAAGAAACACTTGCACTATATAACTTGTATAAAGCAAAATATTGAACTCTTAGTTACTGAGATTTTGTATGCGATGGCACGAATCCTGTAGGTGCCTCACTGCTACAAGATTCGAACCAACGTTTGCAATATTTATTTGGAAATAAAATCATAAAAAGACCACAATCTACGTCATAATCAAAAGAACACACCACCACCACCACAAAAACAATAAAACGACGAATTTCAATAGTTACTTACCAAAAATTCACCAACACAGACGAACAATTGAACAGAGGTGAAAGCAAAAACGTCTGCCATTCGCGGGGCATCAACAAAACAACATTACGTCATAATCTTGAAATTGAATTGTTTACTTTAAAGCACCAATCGAGAATACCGGTATTTGAGTACAACAGCACGTGTTATGCGTTAACAGCACGTTAACAGCACGTAAATTTACTGAAAATATATTTCTTTTGCGTTAACCACCCGGATTCTGTTTGTTAACGCATGCCAATAACTACCCGGAAATGTACGTTTTGTACATTTTTTTTAAAAACGCGTAAAAATACCAATTTGGAGACACATATTTTCTTTTAATAGAAAATCACCAATGTACCATTTTTCAATGCACGGTCACTTTGGCAGGCAACATAAAACAAGATCAGACTGCACATATGCTTCCTGTATCCATTCCTGCTTCCTCCAATCCAGAATACCGAGGACCCATGAAATCCCCTGTTCAGATGACCCGTCCCATAAACAACGCAGGGGATAGTGGCACAATGAACACCATTGTTCATTACCAGATAAGGCATGGCTTTTGGGCGTTCGATCAAGATCTATAAGTCCTCGGCCATTCAAATGAAATATTTATTGCATTAATTTTGCATAAAATGGCTAAATAATCTATTGTGAGTGAACGTGCTTTCTTTACGAATTCGGGGATCAAGCCATTGTAAATAACTTATCCGCCTTATAACGACGCAAATAAGAGAAACAATTACAATACTTATCTTTGATTGATAAACAAGTGAAATTGGATTGGCAGAATTCGAAAGATTTCCTCATGATTGCTTCAAAGGGTAGCCACATCCACTTTATACAGAGAAAATATGAAATTCCGTTACAGTTCCCAACATCTCTGTCAAAAAACAACTACGAAAAATGACCGAAGCTTGCCAATATTACTGACTTATGTCTTCTGATTCTTCCCCAAATCTGTCTTAAGTCACAAAATATTGAGATAAGAAAAAAAGAAAATGTTGGTTATACAAATTTTCTTTTTTTAACCTCAATGTTTTCCCTAAACCTTTTGTACAATGTACGTCGAAACCAGATTCTTTGGGATATGCTGAAATCAAATGATAAACTATCGTCTCTCTTCCCATCATTTTTATCGATGATTATGTCTCAAATCAAAGAACAACTTGACCATTTGACTTCATCAATGATCGATAAACGTCATTGAGAAGTGTCCATGGATGGTCAGAGATGACCACTCGATATTGACTGGTACTGATATCCGAGATCTACGACGTTCCCTTCTCACTGGTGGTGAACTCGGCCAAAGCGTGGGACGTTTTTTCGCGGTCATAGTATTCCGTCGGTGTTGTAATAAAATATCGTAACTACGGCTTCGTTGAAGCCGTAGTTACGAAATTTTATAACAACACAGACGGTTTATCAATACTTATCGGAAAACCCGGTCAATTTTTAGAACACATTTATTGTTATTAGAAAAACTATCCAATTAGATCTTTAAACTAACATTTAAACGCAAAATATCTGTACCTTGTTGTAGCGAAAAACGTCTCTCATTTTGGCCGAGTTCACCACTTCGACACGACGAGTTTAACCCTTTCCCAAGCGACAAAATTCTACGGTGGTCCAATTTGAGAGCCGCTGCAGACATCAAAACGGACGCTGATTGAAACAGGACTTGTGTTAAAAAGTAAATAAAATATTGAGGCAAAAGGAGAAACTGCTGTTTATCAGCAGTTTCTTCTTTTGTCTCAATGTTTTCCCAAGCCCAATTTCTAAGAGACGTCAAAACCAGGTCTTGTTTGGAAAAGGGTAAACTGTATTTTGTTGTTTTTGTCTGTGAAATATTCTATGCACAAGGTTGAACATGAATTAATTTCAATCAACACCTGACAGTTTATACTTATACTTTATCCAGCAATAGCTCACATCTGGTTATCATCGGTTGATAATACAAAAATGCTAAATGTTTTGAACCGACAGTGACCGAAGGATTACTGAAAAACGTTGCTACAATTAGTTCTTTTATGAAAAGTCTTATTGGAATTCTTGTGAGTTCCGCGAAACACCTTGGGATGAATAATCAACCAACCACCTTACCGCGTACTATTCTTGATATGATATCATTGAGGCGAGCCGGGCACTATTCATTCAAGTGCAAAGGTACACCAATGGGAATCACAACCAGCTGGTTTCCGAATTTTTCCGCGCCGCTAATGAGTGTTATCTCGTCGGTGTTATTACAAAACCTCGTAACCCCAGCTTTAATCAAGCTGGGGTTACGAGGTTTTGCAATAACACCGACGATCTGTTTCTTAGCACGGTGATCGCGTGCCAAGAAATTTCTGAATTTTCCTCAATGGACGGAGTAATACAAACGAAAATCAACATTTGTATATTTATATAACTTTTCTCTTCTGTTGAATTTCAACAGCATCAAACGATTAAGCCGCCAGGGAGGTTAGCCTATATTTGTGTTATACGGCGACGGTTCATTCATTAAAACCTGGTAATTGGAGAACATTTCTTTCTTTTTGACCTAACACACTTATTTATAGGCGATGAGGAACCAAATTTCATAATTATTGCACTTGTGGGACATTTCTCTCTAACTTTAGTAAATGAAGGGGGGTGCATTTCAAGGGAAACCATTTCCACTGGTGGGGAACTCGGCCAAAGCGAGGGACGTTTTTTTCGCGATAAATGTATTCCGTCGGTGTTGTTACAAATATCGTAACTACGGCTTTGTCGAAGCCGTAGTTGCGAGATTTTATAACAACACCGACAGTTTGTCTATACAAAACGGTAAACCCGGTCTGTTTTTTAGAACAAGTTCATTGTCATTAGAAAAAAATCTATATACTCACATTTAAACGCAAAATATCGATACCTTGTTGTAGCGAAAACTGTTTTAGTTCACCACCAGGGATTTCTAATAGTGAAAATCTGAAAAGCACCGCTTTCGGACCAACCTAAATTTTGTGGAATGAAAAAAAGTTACCGTATTGCAATACAACATATTGTCGCTTTTCAACAAAATCATAGTAGATACAACTTGTTTTAAGATGCAGTTACGTGTTTTCGTTGAAGTGTATACTTCTGCCATCGTTCTGATTGCCCGTAGGTAGCCAATCTTATATGTAATTAATCAATTGAAATTTGTTTTGCTTTGAAATTGATAAGCTTTTCAAGCGAAACAATGAAAGTGTTCTGTTATCTATAAATATATTTCTCACTTGATTGTGCCAAAAAGTACTAAAGGATGATCAAATATAACATTGTTATTTTAATAGCAATTCAAAGCTTTAAGTTTAATAGAAAAACATAAACACTGTGTGAAAATTCTTTAGTGTTAATTAATTAGCCTCATGGTAAAGTTTCGATTGAAAACTAAAAGCAAGAAGCCTATAACATTTCATAAGGTGTTAACGAATTTCCTTGGTACTACTCAAAATTTCTAACCGCACACTTTGAATTCAAATTCGCAGTCACGAAATGTTTCTAAAGGGCGATCTGACGGGGAAAAAGTTTATCTTCCCAGTCCCACTAACCCCAATTTAAGTCGATTTCGACATCGGATGGAAATAAAAGAGAGTGGTCATTTCAAAATTGGTTCTTTTAAACATCAAGTGACGATACTTAAAAAATCATATTGTTTGTTTCTCAAAATTCATAGTCGACTTACAAAGGTATGTAAAATTTCGAAGAAAACAAACAAACAAACAAACAAACAAACAAACAAACAAACAAACAAACAAACAAACAAACAAACAAACAAACAAACAAACAAACAAACAAACAAACAAACAAACAAACAAACAAACAAACAAACAAACAAACAAACAAACAAACAAACAAACAAACAAACAAACAAACAAACAAACAAACAAACAAACAAACAAACAAACAAACAAACAAACAAACAAACAAACAAACAAACAAACAAACAAACAAACAAACAAACAAACAAACAAACAAACAAACAAACAAACAAACAAACAAACAAACAAACAAACAAACAAACAAACAAACAAACAAACAAACAAAAGAACTGGTGGCATTTGAACCTATCTTGCCATCAAGACATACATGTACTTGCAAAAAAGAAAAGGGAATGTGATATCTCTTTAACTGCAAAAAACTGTTTTCACTATGAGATACATGTATACGTAAACCTATGCTGTTTCTTGACAGAGACCAAGCTTGGCAATTTTAAGAAGCGCACTCTTTTCATTAAAATGACATTTCAGAATTTTTTGTCATAAATTTCACTTTTATTTTTATCTGAAAGAGCATATTTCCTTCTGAAAATTTCAAGCCAAAATATTGCGCCGTTTACGAGAAATTTATATTTTTGTGTTAAATTTGAACAAATTGTTGTGGACAACAGTTCGGATTTATATGCAATTTATCGATTATGTCTCAACTTTAAATGCGTGTTTCTCGCTTATTGGCAACATTTTCAAAAAACTAATAGTATTTATACTCATAAGAATAACCAATCTTTGCATCAAGACATACTATAAATCAAAGTGCTGTCAGCACTGTATATTGGGCATCACTGAGAAATTGATATTGTGACAAAAGGACAATATGCTGATTTGCAAAATTGCCCCATTCTCTATTCGATGTTTTTTAAGCATTTTCTATGAAGCGAGTAAAAAGGCGTCATCGTTTGGAAAATGGTTAATTAATGTGTAGGCAAACGTGCATAGGTGATAAAAAAGTTGAATGTACACTCTCGGGGTGAATCCAAAATGTGAGGCTGTTTGGGAAAAAGGAAAATGTTACACTTTACCGGATTTTACATTATATCAACATGTTGGATTATTTTTCATTCTTAGCTAATCAGAATAATACCAAGTACGGACCCATTGTAGAGGCTTAGCCTAACTGATCTCTGATCTGCAAACATATTTCGATTGAATAGAATGCACTTGTTCATTGGTCCAAATGATCAGTCTAAGAACAGTATATGAGGTTAAAATGTTGAAATTCTAGAAAACGGCAAATTTAAGATGATGATCTTACTTTGATCAAAATATTTTAAAATCACAGTGTCTAAACTCTATAGGCTAGCATCTAACCATTCGTCCTTTTCCAAACAAGACATTGTTATGAAGCAAATAATATGAAACATACAAAGATAACCGGAATTTTCTCCTTTGTTCCAATATTTTCTGTGCTTCATTGTACATGACATGATTTCATCTTTATCGTCACCCGTTTCGTCGTCTGCAACTCTTTCTAATTTGAAAAACTCTAAGATATTGTCGTTTGGAAGAGCCTTCAACACAAGAGTTGAAAAAAAAACTATAACGATAAAGTGAATGCAGATTCCTTAACCCATTACCACACAACGACTCTTTTTGACTCCTCACAAGATAATGCCATGGGAAAACATTGTGGAAAATGAAGAAATTGCTTGTGACAAGCAATTTCTTCATTTCCCACAATGTTTTCTACCCAAAAAGACCAAAACATTTTAAATTTCATGCACTTAAAAGTGTTGTCTGCATCTTCTTTGAATTTGGACTAGTCCAAATTTTTGCCTTTTGGTAATGGGTTGACCAATTATCAGTCGCCGATTTCAAGCAAATAAATCGTTACATTGTTTGGTCTTTCTAGGAAGAAAATATTGTGGGAAATGAAGAACTTGCTTGTCACAACCATTTCTTCATTTTCTACCATGTTTTCCAAACACATATATTTCATGGGAACCTAAAGGGGTCAGAATATAGGAATGGGTAAAGCGCACACATTGTATCTAGGGAATGGGTTAAGGGTACACAATTGTAGTAGGTCAACCAGTGACCCAGTTAAACACCTGTTGACCAGTGCTTTCACTGGTAGGCTAAATGACCGTCAGAGCAGTAAAATTTTAACTTCATGGAATTTATCTTAGAGTTACACTATTTTGCTTTCAACTCCTTTACTCAACCGAAAAGATTGTAAAAACGCTGAAAATACTAACAAGTATTCAATCTAAGCGAAAATTTCATCAAATGTAATTATTAACCCCCTCCTTATTTGTCGCTGAAGTGAAAAAGATGAAAAACGTTGAAGATAGTGACTGGTAAAGGACGTTTCTGTGGTGTTTGAAATAACGTAGTTTGGCTTGAACACATAGCTCAGCGGGTTAGGGTGAGAATGTAATGGCTGGAGAGATGTCTGTAGTGAAAAACTGGTTATAATATATTGGGCTATGCCCAATATAAAAATTGAAATTGGAATGAAATGTCCCTTTAATCTTTTTTCGAACCACTATCTTACTAGAGGGTCTAGGGGTAGCAATATTGTAAATACTATAATATACTAGAACAAAAAAGATACGCAACCCCAATTTTTCGTAATATTTTCGACAAAATATGTTTTTAATGGATATTGAGTACATTTTTAATATACCTGCATCCATACGCATAGATATTGTGTCATTTTTTCAGATGTCGTAAATTCATCACGTGATTCATAGTAAATTGTTAAAAACTGATTTTCCCCCTGTCGTGGTTTCTAAATGACTACTATCATAACAAATTTTCTTCAAACACAAGCTAAAACATAGACCAAGAAGATGCCAAAGCGTTCATAGACTTCTCACTACCCTACGCATAGCACGGCTGTGCCAAAATCAGCGCCAGTCTGCAGTACGGATTTTGTTTGTTTGAAAAAGTCAAAATGTTGTTGCAAAGCATTGATGGGGCAACAAATCGACACATTTTCGAATGTTTACGCTGTTGGCTCTCAATGGGACCACAACTGAACGAGCACGGAACGGACGTGCAAGAGATATGACGTCTGCACGGTGTATAATCACGTGACTTAGAATTTCCGGTAATCTTCGATAACTTTGTCAATACTTGACCAATTTGAATTCGGTTTGAAGCAGAGAAGGCGGGAAAATGTCAGGAATAACCTGGAAGCGTGGATTTTTGAAAAATCAACTGATAAAAAAGTTATTGAAGATAAACACAGAATTTGGTTTATCTTCAATAACTTTTTTATAAGTTTAACGGTTTTCACGCTCATCTAATGCGTGACGGCTGTCCACCTTCTCTGCTTCAAACCGAATTCAAATCGGTCAATTTTTAACAAAGTCGTTAAAGATTTTCTGAAATTGTTGCATCACGTGATTATCCACCGTGGTCTAGGCAGAACCGTATCATCAGGTTAACGCCAGCTACGGGATAGGTTTAAGAATGCAATGGAGACCGCTAATAAATCGCATGGACTTCACAACATTCGAAAATCGGTCCAAACTGAACGAAAGAGAATGTGCTTTTCGACCTACATACACTTTTTTTTGTCAAACTGTGTTGACGCCCGGTGTAAACTGGGTGTTTTCTTATTAATGGAATTTACTACAAACAAGATTTTGTGGAATTTATAAGGTGAAATGTTAATGCTTTAGATGCATTACATTTTCTTCAAATCTGATTTGTCGTCTTTGCGTAAGAAGGAATTGAAAAGGAAGTTGCGTTTCTTTTTTTGCCTAGTATATAAACAATTTCAAAGACAATTTCCACAATGGAAATGATAGACATAATTGAAATTTCATTTGAGTACGCGTAACTGGTAACTGTAAAAGAACGAATCTTGGTTGATTCGTTTAAAACTTCGTACAGGAGTAAAGCAATTTTCCTTTTTAAAGATACAAGAAAATGGATGCGTTTTCTATCACAGTATGGCGACAACGTAACAATGATCGGGGGCGTCCGTACCCACCCAGAGAGACTGGGTGTCGGCCGGGTGATACTATACCTTTACCTCTAAAAGAAATTAAATTAACCCTTTCCCAAACATTAAAATCTTTTTCTGGTTCAAATGGAAAGTAGTCTAAATCAAGAAATGGTCTACATGTCCATAATAGAAATAGTTTGAAAACATTTTTGGTAAAAGAAGAACAGGCTTATGCTTAGCATTTTCTTTATCCTAAATATTTTCCGTTCAACTTTGTACACAAACAACACAGTGTATAATCACGTGACTCAGAATTTCCGATAATTTTCAATATCTTTCTTAATACTTGACCAATTTGAATTCGGTTTGAAGCAGAGAAGGTGGGATAATGCCAGGAATAAGCTGGACGTGTTGGATTTTTGAAAAATCAACTGATAAAAAAAGTTGAAGATAAATCAAAATTTTGGTTTATCTTCAATAACTTTTTTTATCAGTTGGTTTTTCAAAAATCAACCACGTACATCTATTGCGTGACGTCTGTCCACATTCCCTGCTTCAAAGCGAATTCAGATCGGTCCAGTATTTACAAAAATTATTGAAGATTTTCTGAAAATATTGTATCACGTGATTATCCACCGTGAACAATAACTCTATCAACATCAGCAGCTGTCGAATAACTGAATTTGTCATCATAACTCCAAACCCTATGTTGTGGGTTCTCATTTGAAACGTAGGGCCGTGGCCATTGCGCAGTTGGTAGCGCATCTGCCTCTAATTCGAGAAATCCCGGGTTCGATTCCCGGTCGCGGCAAATACCCTTTCTGACAAAATGTCATCCATCAATGGTTTGCTATCGTGAACCTATCGTGGGGGAGCAGCTGGAGGCTCGGTTAGGGTGTTGTGGTAGTACTGGTGAGAGAAATTCCAGGAATCCATGGTTAGGTTCCCCAGCCGCCGCGATATGACCAAAGTAGTTGAAAACGGCGTAAAACCCCAATGAACCAAACCTCATTTGAAACATCTTAAAGGACGATTGCAGTGGGTACCAATGAAGATTTGGTGAAGATTCAATGCAATATTGCATTTTGAAAAGCCATAACCCCTCTAATCTGAAGCTCTGGTTTTGGAAAGGGTTAAGATTCTGTTTTAGAACTTGGAACAATAAAAAGTAGCTGCCTGAGAGACATTCGCTGCTTTTCAACGAAAATCTCGTAACTGCAGCTTAAAACAAGCTGCAGTTACGAGATTTTCTTTGAAAAACGACGCAATGTTACTAGTGACGCCAGTAACGGTATGATAAAAGAATGGGGGTTTTGCCCCGAGGGCGGGGCATACCACGCCCACAGTGTCAGTATCGGGTATCTGACTTCTACACGCTAATGAAAGGGAGATCATGACTTACCCTTTCCATTTGTTCACGATACATCCATCAGATCAGGGTGTTTAAAAAAGAACACGTGATCAAGTTGTTCAAAAACAGCACAAACATATTGTGCATTTTAACAAGAACGGCAACAACAAAAATCACCAATAAGACCCAAAGAAAATATTTACTAGACTTCCATAGCTACGTTGTGCGTTTTAATTTGTTATAGATCTACAAAAATAGTCAATAAATGCGAATTTTAGATAAAAATCATTTTCAATTCCAGTTGATGGTCTTCATCGAAGGATAAATGTTTGCCATACATAATTTGCTACACTGTATTGTTTATTTCAAAAGTTCACAAAGTCTCAGAAAAACGATTACAAATGGATGATCACTAGGAACAACCTAAGTATCTGGCATCTTGTGTACAGTTGTCGCCACATCGTATGGCACAATGTTTATGTTTTGTTCAAATGTAATTGAACGTTAAACAAAACATAAACACGTGCCATACGATGTGGCGACAACTGTAGTCCTCCTGTCCTCAAGCATGAAAAGCTGTCGTTTAAACGTCGCCCTATGTTCTTCTTTCTTAATTGTCATCTAAGAATATAACATTAAAAAGGTCTGCCGAAGTGAAGGGATAATGAATATGCAAAATGCTCTAATGAGTGTTTTCACAGGTTTTTCTCCCGCTGGTCGGAGACGCGAATCTTGACCGACACGCCCCCTTTCCGACAAATACTATATTTTACCTTTAATGAGAAAAGGCACTTGAATTATGTAGTTTAAGATTGTTTGTAAACAGCCAACTGTTATGGAACTACGTTTGTAATTTGGCAGTTGTGTTGTTTATGTCACACTAGTCACACAAAAAGGGGACTTATGACATTTTTAACGATCTGGAACCATAATAGAAACTTTTGAAAATACAAAAAGTATTGTTATATATTATTTCTATGATACAAGACGAAGGTAAAATGAAACTATAAACATTTTTTACCGATATATTTGAATTTTGTATCTATTTTTGGTTACTGACCCCATTTTACAAAAATGGCGGGAAAATGGGAAGCACCAACTCTGTAAATCTCAATTTTTTTTGCAGAATATGATAATATTTGACATTTTTCAGCTTGTATGCTACAACAGATATGTATGTAACATAAATAAGCTAACACAAAACTATAAAAAACAAAATTGAGGAAAAAACACCTGATTATACATAAGCTTTATGATTTTGCGACTGTATTTTTTCGACGTTGATGAAAAATGAACTTTTTTTCTTTGATCTATAATTTTTGGAATTTTGACTGGCAGGGTATGAAACCTACATCAAAAATATCTCTAATCTATACTTGTACAAATAAAACAAGAATGGGAAAAAGTTACCGTTAAAATTTGGTTTTTTATGCATTCAAACTTAGTAGGGGTGCACAAAGCAATGACAAAATGTTCGAAATAGGTCATTCAATTTCAGTAAATATTGTAAGGTCAAATGTAACAACACCTTATTTTATAGTTACTGACATAATGAAACTATCTAATCAAATATTCATTGTCACATTTCCCTGTAGTTCCTACATAAACGATTGTGGACAAAACAATAGCACCATATACATGGGGGTGGGGAGTCATGTGACACTACACTTTCAGAAAATCGTCAATAATTTTGTAAATACTAAAAGTCTTGACAAATTTGAAATCGGTTTGAAGCAGAAAAGTGTAAAGCCTCGAGATCAGAAGTGTATGGTACCTCTTTGACATATTAGCTGATAAAAACGTTATTTACAGCCAAATTAAGTTTTGGTTGGTCGTCAATAACTTTCATATCAGCTAATTTTTCAAAGATCACCCTTCGCATCCAGCAAAGTCATGGAGTGTACCCGCTTTCATTGCTTAAATTCTTTTTTTTTTCAAATCGGTCATCTATTGACAGAATTGTTGGAAAATATCAAAACTATTATGTCAGGTGATTCCCCGCCGTGGGGTGAAAGAGGGTTGAAATTGGTCTCATGTACTACTGTATAAGAACGCCTTTGTCAATCAAATTCAGCTTATCTTACATGAACACTTATGTTATTATATTATGTCACATGTTTACAAAAATATGTATGAAAGGAAATGTTGAAATTGAACAAACCACGGAAAATTCATGTTAATGGCAATGGATTTTGTTTTAACAATAGATTGGGTTTTAAGTTGTGTTTTGATAAGCAGTCAGTGTTGTCATAAAATATCGTAACCACGGCCTGATTTAAGCCGAAGTTACGAGATTTTATAACAGCTTCAACGAATTACTATTGTATGTCCGAAATTACGTCACGATTAACTGGATAAAATCGTTCCCTATTTCGCTGTACTTTCACTTTCTATTTTGTTACTATTTATAGAATACAACATGAAGAAGTATTTTTCATGTATTTCCGATTCTAATGGATGAATGTACGTTTAATATACGTTTAACCGCCAGAGTGAT